>CALYDF020000721.1:0-26382 GCA_944474145.2 Dicrocoelium dendriticum | reverse complement strand
GAAGCGAGCGTATAATTTATGTACAGCAACTCATCTGCACTGTGTAAAAACAACGCACAGATGTCAGCAACCAGTAACATACGGATAGCTGTCTCCCAGACTAGGGTTTTTACACCGAAACGACGTATGGTAACTATTAAATAGCGCAGGAGCTAAGACACAGCCTTGCTTCCCACCTCAGACAACAGCAACTTCCTCCAACGTCTGTGCACTTAGCTGCACTCTCGCCCGCATACCACTGTGCAGAGATTCAATTTTACAAACTTACGCAGACAACCAAACTTACCCAACACCAACCACAGCACCTTGCGGTTCACCGTATCTAATTCTTTGGTGGAATAAAAAAACAGCGAGTGCTACGGCTGATTTCATTTACTTCTCTTCGCCTGCAACTGCTGAGCCACAAACACCATACCGATGGTGCTGCTACTCAAACAGAATTCATGTTGCTCTTTGCCACGTTCGTCTTCACAATCTGACTGACGAGGCGGTTGAGCAGGTTTCGGGAAATCACCCTAGTCCCCAGGAATCCTCAGTTTGATACTACGCTAATCCGTACCACATTGCTTGCTTCCTTTACCCTTGTACAGTGGTAGCACAAGGACACTCTTCAGTTAAGAAGGCACCACTACCTAGTTCCATACGCCTTGTTCCAAGCGACGGTCAAAGGTATTCCGCCGTAGCTGCAATAGGGCTGCTGTCTGTGTGCACGCTGCGCCTGAGCTACCGTCGATTAGCGTCCTCAGCGGGTGAAGCCTTGATCCATACACCGTATTTTAGAATTTAAAGAATTCTTTTTGTTGACGTCGTTCGGCGGAGCATTGCTTCTGCTTGGACTTCTCCAGAAACCATACACTTTTAATGCGACGGCGCTCCCGGGTTTGTCGTTATCGAACTCTGCCATACCTACGCTTCTACCCCAATTCACTGCGTTCTGCTACATGTGCCGCAAATTCTGCATTCATCGTCGACACTAATAGGCCTATCATTGCATTTTCCTCATCAAACCAATCTGGCCGCGTAGAGTGTGCGCTCTCGATGGTCTCTTCGGCAGCAGCTGGCACATGGTCGCGAATGTGGTAATACAGGTCGCTCAATGTGATCATGAATTCTACATCACACAGGCGTGTAGCCATCGCCTTCTCTAGCTCAAGAATTTTCTTCACAGTACCGAGGGATGGAATGTTATATACGCGCCGGTTCACGTCAGGTGTGCAATACATAAGTTTACGGTACTATATCTACAGTTTGGTCCGCACCAATTTGTGATCAGTGCCACACTCAGCTCCACGCAATACACGTGCACTTCACACATGTCACACTGACGTTCGATGACATAGTAGAGCAGGTAAGCGTGAGCACTTCGTGGTGCGTCTAACTTACAATATCACTTGCACTCAGCACAAACCGAGTGCTCGTAATCGTCAGGCCGTGAGTGGCACACAGTGGGAGCAGCCAGTCACCGTTCACATACGCTGCACCAATGCCATGCGGACCGATGACATCTGACTATACAGTCAGCTTTTGGATATTTGGAACAACTCCCATACGTTTTGCGACCGTATGAGGATACGCACCTGCGAACACGGTCAGACGCAGGAGGTCTTTGGCGGGTTTGCACCAATTTGACCAGGGTCTGCCTGGTTTGAGGCGGGCAGTAGCAAACCATTGAGCACCCATTGGTACCATCACTTCAGTCGAGAAAATGCGTGGCGTTCGTGCCCTACGTCAAGCGAGCGGTGATCATATAACCCGTGGACCTGTTGTCTCCCATGGGTAGGTTTTACGTGAACAGGGCCATCGAAAAATTCCTAAACTCCGAAGAGGATTGAGTTTGTACCAGAATACTGACAGGGCATCTACAGATAACCGGAGTAGGACTCAGGTCGCCAGTCAAAGCGGTCGATTAACTGTGCACTCGAATGGCAGCGGCTCTAGCACATCGTCAGTTCACTGATTCATGTGGCTTGGTGTGCTGGCTCATAGCTAGGGAAAGGGCGTGACCGTAATCCCACGCAGTGGTCGCCACACTGTAGCATCATGGACATAAGACCATGGCACAACAGTAGCAGCAGTGGGTAGACCATCTGTAAGGATCTAACTATCAAATGCCTTGGCGCATCATAGGCTCCCTCGCCATGGATCACATTTACTGCACCCTATTCGATATGTGAGCCGGCACTCAAGCAATTAGCACTGCATGTATTATATCCCGATAAGGACGATGTTCCCTGTACCGCGTAGATGCTATTCAGTACCGAACTTCCAGTCCATTTCCTCAGTACATTTTACATGGTCATGAAATTGATAAACTCCACGCCACTTCAGAGCACGCTGTACTCCTGACACGACATAAATGTCCCTTGGGTCTAAACACGAACAATTTCCGCCCTTTTATTCACACGCCCATCTACTCAACAATGATGAACATAGTATTCCAACCTTAGCTTTCGGCCACATCATGGGTTGTTGAACTCAAAATCCTTCACAACTAGTCGGTGGACGACTGGAGATGAAGTGGTATTTGACAGTAATTGTGTAGATCTGGTAAACGTTTCATCGAATTTTGAGCCGACGTGTCACTTTCCCCTCTCACAAAAAGTAGCATCGAGTTGATGATGTGCTACAGGGCATAAGCTGGTAAAACATGTTTGGTGGCAAATTACCCTTCAATAAACGCCTACGCAAACTTAATGTTAGTTTCCAAATAATGGAGGAACCGCAGGCGGCGATTGAATGAGCAGTACACTGGCCTCCTCACATCCGAGATAAAGGACTTTCTATTAAGGTCGGGCTCGAAACACTTCACAATTGAGCAGCAAATGTTGTCTTGCTGTTATTGATTCACATTCTCGTTCCAACTTTTGGAACTCTCGTTAGAATGTTGGTGTTATCATTACAACTTGAGTAAAGTGGACGGCAGGTGTAAACAACGTGTTGTCGTATAAGTCGGCACAACGTAATAATTGTACCGACTTATACGACAACACGTTGTTTACACCTGCCGTACACTTCACTCAATTGAAATAATATCACCAACATTCTAACGAGAGTTCCAAAAGTTGGAACGAGAATGTGAATCAATAACAGCAAGACAACATTTGCTGCTCAATTTTGTATCGACATACATAAATCGGATTTATCATGAAATAAGGAAACATGTTTGTTATTTAATATCGCAGGTTTTGCGGTAATTTTTATGTGCTACTCTAAAGTTAATTTTAAATGAAATTTTATATGTCTGTTTAACTTCTTATCACTTTCATGGACATCGCTTGATGACGTAGTGATGGTATTGACTGGTTAATCAGTTACATCTGCTTAGTTAAACCCGATGAAATCTAGGTGGCTTTCTACAATAGACAGTCTGCTTTCTGTATTTCAAAACCGTCACTTCAACATTTATACCTGCTCAGCGTCTTCAGCAGTTACCATAGTAAGCCACACATGGTTAAAGATATTCCGCGCTAACTCCGGTCAACAGGAGTTTGTTGTGTTACACGTGCAACAGCGGAAAGCGGCGACGCGTATAATCTGTGTGTTCAATGCTTGTCCAAGTGTTCTGCTGTGATTGACCTGGTAGCCAACGCAATCATTTCCTTGTTTCTGCACTGGTCGAAGGGTTGTGTTGGGCGCATACACTCGCTGGACGGCCAACAGCTTCATTCTAAATCTCCCGTGAGGTATTTACTTGTGCTCTCAATCTGCCATGTAAATCCACGTACAACACAAACACTCCATGCGGAAATGGACGGCGCAGGATTTGCATACCCAACCGCAGCCTTTGTGTTTGGTCTGAGGAGATTGCCAATCGTCTCTTCTAGCACAAGTCCAACGCTATGGTACGGATCACCTGCATATTATCTGCCAAATCATGACTCGGTATAAGGACACGACCGGATACAATATGTAGCTACCAGACGCATCCCCAATTGATAGGGTATATCGCACAAATACCGGTGTAACAGACCAGACTCTGAAAACTGTCATATCGCCGGTTTAGACTTGTCCCCATAATGACGCACCGGATACTATACTAAGCTCACTGCCTCATGCCGATGTCCCACTGCTACACGTGCGCGCACCAAACAGCAATCGCCGGCACTACGCACTTGACCCACAACGCGCAAGCACTAAGGAATGGTTAATGGTAGATTGTGCCACTAACAGACATGAAAGGAACATGTGTACCGTTAACGGGTAGTTAACGTACGGATTCAAGCAGTACACATATTGCGCAAATCCAGGCAGTCAGGCTGCATATGTCGTAACATATATGTTCAGGACTTCATTATCTGAAACCAGAGAAAGCAGTGAGTTTGGTGATAGACACTTGAGCGGGTATCATAGCGAGGTTATATGATAAACAACCTGTCGTGTAATACAGCGGTAGAGAAGGTGGTGGACGATTACGGGCTTAACCACTGAACTAACAGCCAAGTGGCGCTTTGCTTGCAAGCAGATGCGTGGGCACTACGGGTTTGTAATGAGGCACCACAAGGCTGTAGGACAGATGGGGGCCTAAAAACGGGTCGTGGGTTCGTTCACGAAGTTAGGGAAAGCGGACGTGTTTATCATTGCGGACTCACCTGGGCAGGAGAACGTGGTTGCGGGCAGTTGTGAAACTGGTGTACCGGTAGTGCTGCATATGTGGTGGGTTATAAAGCACGGAAGCATGGGCGAGCATCGTTTGACTGCGAGAGGAATCATTTGAGTAGGGAAACTTACGTTCAAGCATGGAGGACTCCACGAATGAGCAGACGGGTTACGGTGCGGGAACATGCGGACACGATGTGGGGCAATGGGCGCTGCAGACGTGCTGGTATAAAGGTATTGTAATCCAAGCAACGTTGAACTTCATTGGTTTTCAAGGGTATTTCAGGTCGACGTTCATCAAGTAGATGTATGAAGACAGCACGCTGCTAACAGCAGTGTACCGGCGGCTAGGAGGCGCAGCAGACATGGTGCTGAAAAAGTAGTATTAATCACCTATCCACGAGGTCCTGACGCCCGCACAGCACGGTTTTATGCAAGGTCGCTCATGCATTACTAACCTGCTTGTGACGAGGCATGAATGGTTGAAGGCAATAAACAAGGGGAAGTCCGTCGACGTAATATTCATCGATTTCAGTAAAGCGTTCGACAAGGTCAGTCATGAGGTTCTCCTTCACAAACTCAGCATGTGTGGCGTCGGTGGCTCACTGCACCGGTGGACCCGCGACTTTCTTGTTGGACGAAAGTGGAGGGTACAGGTCGACGACCATCTAACTGGCTGGTACCCCTCTACAAGTGGCGTGCCTCAAGGCACTGTGCTGGGGCCCACTCTGTTCCTGATCCACATCAACGATCTACCGCAGCTTCTCCGGTCGCCGTGTGCCTTGTTTGCGGACGACCTGAAGATTTGGAGAGAACTCGACGCTCCCGATGATTGTGGCCTACTTCAGCAAGATCTCAACCGCTTATCCACATGGTCTACAGAATTTTTTCTCCCGGTCAACCCAGCCAAGTCGGTATTTATGAGCCTAGGGAAGGGTGCAGACGGCCAAACCTACACCCTTGACGGCCAAGCGCTATATCCCACACCCTCCGTGAAGGACCTAGGTGTACTCTCACGCTACGATTTGAAGTCCGTGGACAACACGAACAGGCTATATCGGAACGGACTGCGCATGCTTTGGGCGCTAAAACGTAGCTTCGGCACATGGTCTGAAGAGGTTGCCACTCGCCTGTTCTCTTCTATCATTAGACCAATGCTAGAGTACGGTTCGCCCGCCTACTTTCCGATTACCCGAGGCGAGGCACAAAAGATCGAACGGGTCCAACACGTTGCTACCAGGCTCATCCCGAGTTTACGTGGCTTTGGGTATGAAGACCGGTGCGAGAAAATAGGACCCTACACCTTGTCCTACCGTCGGGTGCGAGTCGACCACATTATGACCTACCGAATTCTACATCTCGGTGAGTTCCCCATGTTAAGGCCAATGCTGCACTTACGAGGGCCATGCAGCACCCACGGACACAGATACAAACTTGTTGTGCCGGATTTGAAACGTGTTCCCCACCCACTGTGCTTCGAACGGAGAGTGGTAAACATTTGGAATAGTTTGCCCGAACATGTGATTGAGGCAATATCTGTGCAACAGTTCAAAACGTTGTTAGATTTGCATTTTGCCTCTATTCGATTCAGAGAACGACTGCACACTTACGATGACATCACATTTGTGAATCCTGAAATATCGTAAGTCGAATATTTTAAATATTACATGAGAACGACAATGATTGGTTGACAACTTTTATAACGTTTTTCGCCATATCTCCAAAGAGTTGTACAGAATCCATTTCTACTTGCTCTATAATACAGTATTCAGTATCCAGTATTCGTACTGATTCGGTTTCCAAATGGACTCATGTGAACATTCCTATGCGCGGCGGACTTGCGGCTAGGCACTGGCAGGCAAGAGGCGCTGGAGATCTGGAGCTGGAAAGGCAAGTATTAATCGCATGACCATCAGGATAAGTGGTAAAGGAAGTGCACTGCTATCGATATCCGATGAACCCAAGTGCCAAGTCTGGGAGAGGTTCATCGGCATAATTCATATTTTCTTGATGATACCTAGGGTGCCTTTCAGCAGTGCGGTCAATGTAATGCAACTTAAGCCATAGGAGTTAATGCGATAGAGGAAGTCAATGAGTACGTCCTGGGTAAGCATAGAGAGTGGCAGGGAACGATCAACGAATCCTACCAGATGCGGGTCTCATCGCACTTCATTTACTGGAAGGAGGTTGCTGTAACCACCAACTATGATCCAGCACCACGCTAAAGGCAATCCAAAGTATTACCGGGGATGCAATTGAGGCGCAATCGTGTATCCGGATTAATAAGTAAGCCCACAGGAGGGCAAACATTGCTCAAAGATGCACGCAGTGCTTAGCGGCGAAAAGTTTAAGATCACCTTAAGTACCTACTGTACCCGGAAGTGTTCCGTATAACCGTTACTGCCAATCTCTTGCGTCTTGTATGTGCCTGACGGGTCTGTCTACTGTACGTATATTACGTTCTCCACCGTCACGGGGAGGTCGCGCCAGGGGACGGATTGGAGTGCGGTAACTCTCTACTCAAGTTTCTCCCTCGAACTGTACTTCATCGCAGCTCTCTGTGGCAATGACGGTGTGGAGGTGAAGGTTCTTGACTGTGAACTTTACCGGAATACCTCGTCTTCCTACCGACTCCATCTAATTTCCCTGACATGAACGTTATCCAACCACTCGGCCACAGTGAACTTTCTACACTATCCTTATTGTGGGGTTTCCGATCTTAATCGGAAGTGCCTGCACTGTAAAAAGCTTCCCTTGTACCTGTACGGAAACAGGAACGCTGGCAGTGGTAGCCTGGCTCCATGCTGCCCGTTAACCACGGTAAATGAGCAGCTCTGCCGAGCAATTCGGCACTGGAAGTATCTGTGGTTTATCGTGACGTATGACCTTAAAACTTCACAAAACACCCTGAGAAAGGTCAAAGCCTCAAATAGCATGTTGAGTGCTAGAAGGAGTTCAGAGTGATTGCTAGGAATCCGTCATGAAGCGTCCTTGTCTTGCTTACACTACTAGACTCAGCAAGCTGAACATACTCGCAATGGATTATCGTGGGCGTCGTGGAGGTCTCATTTACACCAGGCGGATCCTAATGGGAGAACTTCGCATGGAGGTACAAAAGCGCCTCGTGCTGAAAATTTACGTCTGCACACCAGGCCGCAAGTGGAAGTTGTACAACAGCGGATTATTACACGTCCTTCCGGAGGCTGCCCTATCAATTTCAGTGGGCGACGCCGCTGCGCACGTATTGTGTCGAAACCTGAATTAATCGTGTTCTAGGGAGCAAACAACGGTCTATCCACCTACTCTCAACACACGAATGAAACAATCATTCTGCATTTAGACAGCATCAACGCAAATATCTTTTGTCAATTTACCCTTCTCCTTAGAAAGTCCAGTGAAACTGAAACTTGTTGTAAGGGACTCACACAATGGATGGTTAAGCCGACGGCGTTATCCTCATGCCGCATGAAACCCAACGTCACCTAACCCAACACATTCCGACTAACGAACCTGACCATGGGGGAAGCATGTGGCAGTACATGCAATACTCAAAAGGGAGTAACTCAGGCGGGTAATAATAACATGTAATTACATCAGCTTACCACATAAATTGCGCTGTGTTGTTCGGAACTTACTGTGCAATACAGCGATCTCCGATGACGCGGCATAGAGACCCAGAACCACAGTGCGTTATATACCGTCACCTGTGCAACCGTATATCAAACATGCGCTGAAGTCAAAGTGGGATAACGACACATCCCGCACTTAAGTATCTAGGGCTGCAAATGGGACAACCTGGGTACCGAGGCATTTATCAATGTAAACGGAGCAACCTACCGATCGTAAACGCACATTTAAGCGACATCCTCCAGCCACCTAGAGATACGTGTGTCTAGGAGGTAATCATGGCGGCGTTGATACGGGAGCACGGGTAACTGAAGCAACAAATGAGTGACCGTGTTATGCACATATCCTTCCGGGGGAACGATGCAAACGATGCCCTGTCGTCGTATAAGGTGCGTTTCCCAAGGCAACGACGGAATGTTATTCCTCCGACTGCGCGTTACCGATCCGAAGAATCACTGAAAAGGTTGAGTGATATGCAATTTGCGTTAACATACGGCTTATTAATTTGCTCAGGTTTACAATGATTTTCATCCGCAACGTTAGCCTACCATTCACAGATCACAATACAAGCGGGTATACTCCTCTTCGCCGTTTTATGCCACACAACTTCAGTGGAACCAACATTGGCAGACGTCACACACAACCCACTGCACGTCATTATCCACGGTCGCATCATCTTCTTCCTTCAGACAAAAAGCGCATACATTTAATACGGACGGCTCCGGTGTCTTCCGCCTCCTTTTTCCCGCTTTAGAACCACCGGATGTGGTGGTGCCGAGACGCCTTCGTCTCAAAGGACGTACGGAGGTGTGTTGAGGGGGAATCTCCATCACTCGCAGTTGAATTGGGATTTCCGTTTGCTAGAGCCAAGCGACGCAGGTTTCCCATTCTCCCTGCTGTGGTCCCCTGACAAAGCATCCCCTTGCACGTCACATACAGCAACGTTATGCTGCAAGGAGCTTTTGCTTGACACACTCCCCGCATCATTTGGCAGTCCATATCACGCCGTTTTGTGACACGCGTGTCCCATTAACCGATGGTAACAGTCGTCCACGTCCAGCGGCAAAGGATCACTACAATGCCGCGTAGTTCAGTAGAGAGAACATCACTATCACCGGACAACACCTCAACCAACCTATTCAGACTCCTCAGTACGATGTCATATCGCGACAATCAAATACTGCAACTCTGCGTTTTGAATTCTGCCAGCACCACCGCCTTGCAAAGTTTAGTCGCCCAGTTTACCTCGCGTAGCTCAAGCACATATGCAGCATCAACGAACGTCACATTGCTAACTCACGCAGCATCTGGGTACAAGTCCACCGGCCGACTGCATGGAGCATTCCAGCTGCAATCGCCTAGGATACTGGCCATGGGCATTCCCTTGCTGGCGATCACATGGCATATGTGCGCACATGGCACACGCCATTGAAGATGAAATTCACCTTCACAAGTGGCATCAATCCCTTGATGACGCCGCCTCCTTTAACCACGGGTGCATTTGACCACCCAGTGCGCGCCGGCATCATGCAACGACGTCATCCCAGGGTTTCTAAAGTGACTCAGCAACTGTTTCCGAGAGTAGGGATAAAACGGGGCCAATATGGGGTTGCTTGGGACAGATCTACAGGTGGAACGTATAGCGTCGCACTGTGTCTCCCGATCGCCAATTGCCGGCCTTGCATCCACGAAGTAACTCGCTCAATAATCACAGTGAATAAGGACCTCAGCGACAAGTGCTCTGTCAATTCTTTCTTCAGATGTTTATTTTCATCCTCCACTCTGGTCACCGTGCCACAACCGAACAAACATACAGAACGCTGACGATGAGCCGCCCACGATGATGCGCATGGAAGCCATGTACGCCGCACGTACTGGTACAATTCATTAAGTTTGCCTGCAATCGCTCTCAGGATCCTGACAAAAGATCACCCATCACGCGTGTAAATCAAAAAGGTCAACCACTGCCGAAGAAAGTTCCTCATCCCGGAGCCTAGGCCAGCAAGTTGTGCACACTGGCGGTACCTACCGATCATAACGTGAACACGACGTAAGACTAACGTAGCGTTGCGATACGCGGATGTCAGCGCGCCAACCTGCGCCAAGCACTTGTCCATAACAAGTGTTTGCACTGACGTTGTGCACGGCAACCTCTTCTTCATAGCTTCCACCGCAAGTCTGTAGATATGCGCCGTCTCATTTGGAAACAACGCGTGAAATATGAACAGGCACTTCCGGGTGCATTGTTAACATACTATGCCATGGTATACAACCACCATAATTCAATTGGTTTGTTGCATCTGCCAACAACACCATACTATACCGCGCAGCTATGGATTCCATGCAAGTAGGCACGAATAATACGTACCTATGGTTCCCTCTCTCACTACTCGACATGTGCCATTCTTCTCCAGCAATTAAGTCACCACACATACCTCCCCCGCCTGCTGCTTCCGGCGACGCCTTGTCACCGCCTTTATGTCTTCCAACATCAACACACGCCCACGTTTCCGGTTGATGTAGCGACGAGTATCACGGGTACTGTTAAACACTGATATAAGGCTCACAACCTCTTGCTCCCTAGCTTCCGTCAAGTGATGATTCCGGGAGTACAGCCAAGGCGGACGCAACTGAATATCATGATTACGCTGCAGCTCCATTTTACCACGCTTTTAAAAATCACCCCACAAAACGAAAGAACCCCTGGCTTTGCAGTCCAGCATCCTATAACTAACAGGTCATTTTAGAGCATTACCAATAGAAACCATACCGTTTACCACGAACGTTGCTCCGCTTACCACGCACACACTGGTACTGCACTTATTGGTATGGATACCCTTCAGGCAAAATCCTCCCCTGCCGTCCGTTTGTACCGATTTCAGGTAACCACTGTCCACTTATAAAAGGAAGTTTCAGTAGCCTGATGACAGTGCTTCACATCCTGTTCCATGTCCGCAAACGTTCGCGAATATAATCTCACCAACCGGTTAAACGTAGGTAGATCGTCCACCATGGTGATAGTTTCCAATGACGCGCCACAGTACATAACTGCACTTCGTTATCCACTCGAACAACAAGAGCAATGTTAAAATCCACAAACACTTATATAACTACATATACATGTAAATCGTCATGAACCGCTTTAATGTACACCTTCCAAGCTTAAGAAGCGACATAGCCAACCTTTAGCATAGCGTACCATACCACCCTCACTACATTAGGCAGAAAACATGTTGGTTAGAATCTCCATCCGGTCTTGAGATTGTTTCGCTTGAGTGCCTGAAAAATATGGGCTTCGTGGAACCAACACGGGAGTTTCCTATTTCGACTAATCCGTTAGGGAGTGTGCATTATCTGTGGAGTTAGTCCAGCCGGTCACATCTGTAGGTCAGCGTATAAGTGTTTTCTATGGCATTGATACGTTCCTTCCTATGCCGTAGTCTAGGACTTGTCTTCACTCCACTACATAGTTAGCGAGTAGCCTTTAGCAAGAGCCCAGTGAGCGATTCCAAAAGACGGACCGGGTTACAGGGAAACGTTTAGTTGTACAGCAAAAAGGGTCTGTTACCTAGCTATAAAAATGCAACAGCGTTGACTCTCTAGCTAGGAGAACAAAGACTGAACAGCAAATAGGGCAGTCGCGCGACGCAACCGAAGCAGGCGCAAAGCAAAAACGTTGATGTTCAACTCAAGCAACCGAACGCAGCAACTAGTTCATCAATCCGCATCAGTCGCCAAGGTGTACAATGAAATAATGTTAGTCTTTACCCAAGCAGACCGAGGAATCTCCAGACTGCCATATAACCCAACCCCAGAAGGGACTGTGAAAGCAGTCCTTTGATCTACGTGTGGACTGTCCGTCGCTGGCTAGCCTTCTGCGAGACCACGTTGTGAAACCTGATGCATGTGCTGCGGGAGAACCATGCAATCGGACCCCGATGGGCTCACTCCCCGCGTCCACCCTACGTGATCAACAGAAAAATGTTTTTTGAGGGACAGTTCGTAATTTCATGTAGCTGGTTGAGCAGCAATTTAGTTAAGCTTCCAGTTGGGGTGCAGGTATCCAGCGAAGCGTGAAACCAAGAAGCAACTAGCAGACGATGTATATGGAAAGAAAAATGAATAAGATAGGTGTAAAGACATAGCAATACATAAAAGCAAGTGCAGCGAAGAACATCGAAACTGTTTCTGGGATATCAAAGTGGTTTGCTAGTTTTTGGTAGTTCTATGATGTTTTAGTCTCTTTTGTGCATTTTGGGAAAGGATATTGTGAGCGTAAAAATATGCTAGGTTGACTCTATGGACAGAAACACATGCTACCGAAATCCGAAAGCGTACTGGGGTTTCGGTTCCCTACACTTAGGTTGATAGTGGGTCGTGAAGTGGTGACGTCAGTTGAGGCCGTCGGTTCCACTGGACCGGAGTGACAGGTCTGTGGTTGCGGCGATAGCTGTGATAGTGTCAGTTGCAACGAAGCGTCAGACTTGTCGAGGAATTCTGGCTTGAGCCTATCGGCGTTGGTCATCTCCGTTTTACCATTGGAGTCAATGGTAAACGTCTTGTCGCTTCTGCGTCTAACAAGGTAAGGATCAGAAAAGGAGTTTGGAGTGTCGGCGTAAACTGGCAGTGCGTACGAACACCTGAGTGCAAGTAACAAGGTGCTCATCCACGTTAGTACGCAAGCTCTGTGTTCGGGGTAGCACAGGCTGCAGCTGTCGCTAGTGGTGCGATAGGCGAGTTGCGTAGTCGCCATAGTCGAAAGATGTTGGTGTTTTTGGTGAGGCAAGTACAACAAGTAAGCTTTGTGTGCATCCAAAAACTAGCAAAGCTGGAGTTGCGTGCAATTCCTTTTGACCGTGTTCCTTATTCGTAAGAGAACGAGCGGAAGCGCTTCGTGCCAGGATATGCTAGACTGGTCACACAGTGATGCTCGGAATTGCAGGTGAAACCTTGCTACCATCCCATTGGTTGCGAAGTGATATGCAGTTGTTTGGTTGTGTTGGTAACCAAGTACCTTGAGAAGTTTGCTGCAGGATCCGTCAGAGGGTGATCCTCTGTCGGTGATGACCGCGCTTGGGCAACCAAATTGAGCTAACCAGCGTTCCTGAAAAGCTTCTGTAGCTGTCTCAGATGAGCAGTTGACGATCGGAATCGGTTCTGGCAAACAGGTGAATGGATTGACACAGGTGAGGAGGTACAATTAGCTTTGCATAGTGGCAAATGTCAGACCTGGTCGACGTGGACGTGTGGAAAAGCAAGTCAGGATCTGGAAAGACTTTAATCAGGCTTTTGGTGTGTCTATACAATTTGGCACGCTGACGGTCTAAGCACGCGCGAGTCCTTAGGCGGACATCGCGGTTGGCGTTGGGCCATACGATGCGTTCGATTATGAGCTTCCGCGAAGCACGTATGCCGGGATGAGACAGGTTATGTAGAGTATCGAAAACAAGTCGGCGCATCGAAGTAGGAAATACGGGCCGAGAAGATTTTGAGACGTTACAAAGAATATTCATCTCAGATGAGGCGCGTGGAATTTCGCATAGTTACAGTTGCATAGTTACAGTTGCAACTATGCTTGTCCTGATCGCGATCGCCTTGTTGGGCGGTAGCCATGGCGGCTAGGTCGAGGATGAAATCAGGAGTTAAGCCGATTTGATGGATTTGTAACGGAGCGTCCGCGACAGGATTAAGAGCACCTGAGGCATGACGTACGTCTGTCGTGAACTGAGAAACGCAGTCTGTGTCTAGTTTCCCGCGGAGAATACTTGTCTTTTGCGCCCTTGATTGCGTAGCTCAATGGTCCTTGGTCAGTGAAGGCGGTATAGTGTCGACTATTTTGATAAGGACGGAAGGGTCTGATACTTAGGTAGATAACGAGTAGCTCCCTACCATAGGTGCCGTGACGCGATTCGTCAGGTTGCAAACGTTTCGAGGAGAAACGTAGAGGTATCCATCGACGATTCATCGGTTTTTGGAGAACAGCACCAGCGGCCGTGTCTGATACGTCGGTCCTAATAGGCGATTTCTTTACACACTGATGTTTATACTGTTGCGGAGTCATCACCGGTTACTTGGAAAAATTGGCTAACGTTAAGGATTATAAATTATGGACCGTATTCGCCAGTTCCAGAGCGCTTTTGTCGCCATAACTACCCATCCGACAAAACACACCAGTGTCATCCAACCTAGTGAACGATAACCAAAGAAGCCTCATCGCTTAATGTCAGTTTCAAACAATGAGCAACAGGGTAGCAATACATTCACATAACATTGCACTTTCACTGAATCTTTTGAACTCCACATTCACTAATAATCCGTTTCATTTTTAATCCCGCAATGGCTGAACTTTTGGCCACCGCGTCCAAACATACCGTCCCAGTAGGGCTAATTATGCCTCCAAAAGTTAGCCAAAACCTCAAATGGCAGGGTGCAAGTAATCGTGAGACATAAGTCGTACCATGACAGAGAAAGGATTATCCGTGTATATAAGAAGCATAATATATGAGATCAACCAATCCAAATGCTTACGGGTACTTAGATGTTTGCAAGTGTTCTGTAATATTTCAAAAGCTTACTTTTCACATAATGCTTGTTTAACAAAGCGGAAAAAGAAGAGAGACCGTACAAAAATAATAGAGCGCTTAGGTGGCAAAATATACAGAGTTGTCAATTAAACTGGGATGATTAGGGATAAATAAGAAAGTAACTATATTATTCTCAAATAGATGAAGACACACCAAACAACACATGATTGACGTTACTTGATTTATTGATTAATTGAGTTGGCAAACACCGGTTAATGTATTTGTTATACGGTACAACGTTTCGTTTTTGATTCAAAAGCCGCATCCGGTGAAGTGAATTAGTTGAAAGGTCAGTGGTATCTTAACTATCACAGGTAAGCTACATACAGTGCTGGATAAACTTACAGTATTTTGGTAAAAGATTACAGCGGACAAAGTTCCGTAAGTTAGCGTGAAACCCATGTGTCTCAGTTGCGGGCAAATGAGAACAAATATTGCAGGTCAGTGGGTGGCTACAGGCATGGTCAACAATCAGTTCACTGCTGGAACCTGTCTTCGATACTTAGGAATTGGGTGGAGCAGGTCAGCTGTCCGTTTTAAAGTTAGGTCCATCCACCGACACTCATCAAACTTGCCGGAGTATGACGGGACGCCACGAACTAGAATGCGCTCATATTCGTGAACTTGTTGATTTTGGTTGTTTCTAGTTGCAGCAAGTAGCCTTCTTTGGGCTGGTCGCAATCCGTTCCTAACATCCTCGACATTTTCTTCGAAAAGTTTGTGCCCTCTCTAGCGCATGCATTGCTACCACCGAGTATCTGATTAGAGCTCTAGACTAAAGTTCGTTCCTTGGAGGTCGTGATACATGCCACCCTTGTTCTGAGATTCATTGTGCTGGTTTCCTTGCCGTTTGCTCTAAATACACTTGCGCAGAATCATTACATGGGAATTTCTAAAGGCAGTTACTTGTTCTATCTGATGGGATGGCTCCTTCAAATGTATCACAGCGACCGTCGCGTTTTGCCCTTTTAGAAAACTACCATTATGTTCTCTTTATTCAGTACTCTTCTGATCGCTACCGAGGTTTCTTCTTTATACGGAATACCTACTGTCGCTATCCAATCTCTGATTGGGCTTGCGCATGGGTTAAGATCTTGTACCAATTGTCTTTTCACCAATCCTCTCGGATAACCGCTGGTTATTAATTTTTACATCACCTACTTCTACGTTACTTTCCATCTTGTTGCTTCATGTGCAGGGCACTCGCTCCGTATTATACTGATGAGATGATTCCCCCGTAAACATGCTTCGAGCGGCCTGACCATAGCCAGGTACCCAATCTGTGCTCATTGGTTTGGGACACATTGTCGTTTTCATCCTTCCTTCGTTCTTGTGGACCAAACAACCGAGGAAGTGCAGTGTGCCAATTTGGAACCCAACTTCCAGATTGAACGGTATCGCATGATAAATTCAGTTCAAATAATTTAAAATTTCATCTTTACTATATTTTGTACTTACCTCAAAAGTGTCTTCAAGGTAGCTTGAGTCTAGTACTCTACTCAGATACTCGACGGTAGTAATGCATGCGCTCGACAAGGCAAGTGAAGTCAAAATTAGCTTTATGAACCCTAATGGATTCGTTTTCAGCATTTACACCATCACTGCGGGCACCTGTATGATAATATCAATATACACGCCTGGGTGGGAATGTGGGAAGAAAGCCGAGCTGTTACTATAACAAGCGCACGCGCAGCATGGTAGTGACTTTTGCTGTGTCAACAAGCAAACGTGAGAGAGAAGGGCAAACAGTATTACTACACGATGACGTGCGGAGCACAAAATTCTGAATATTGTACGAGCAGTGGAGAAAGGGGGCGTTTAGGGAAGATGATTGGAAGTTGATGAAATCGCTCAGTTAGTATCCTAGAAGAAAACTCATTGCAGGCATCAAGATGTCTAGAAATGATAAACTCAGCTAAAGCATCTCTAGACAAGTAGCCGCATCCAGAAATGTGCTTCATAGATCGCACTAACAAGATGCAGTCTTTCCGAAGCAGTGCAGGGAGAATGAGAGCAGAACAGTATGGCCAATAGGAAATAATAAAGGAGGTTACAGATCTGAATATTAAAGTACGAGGTACTGAAAGCACCCCAAGACTCAAGGCATGAAAATAATTTTTCTGACTTTTTGAAACGTTGTACAGACGTGCGCATACCAAGAAGGGTTCTGGGACAAAAAAGACGCCGAGATACTTGATGTAAGAGGAGCTGGATATGGGAGGCTGCAACTTATCATCACGTAGATATGGAACTATTATATCCCTGCATTTAGATCCAATTAGTGTAAGAAATCTGGATGAAGATCATCCCACCAGATCTTTCAACCCACTTTGAAGTGATGAGGAATCTTATGTAGTGGGGACATGCATCCCAGCACAACATCATCAGCATATTTACACCCTATATACATTGCTTGGAGATAGAGATGTTCAACATACAACGAAAATAGATAACCGGTAGAACAGCAGATTTCTTACCGTTCAACATGTTGAAGTAAGTAGGAAGTATGTAGAGGGCAAAAATTCGACGTTGAAAATGTCGAGGTTCTCAGGAAGGGATCGCGACCACAGCTGAACACTTGGAAAAGCAGTGAAGACACAGATTATACACGTCGCCGCTTTCAGCTGTTGAACGTGTAACACAACAAACTCCTGTTGATAGGATTTAACGCGGAATATCTTTAACCATATGTACCTTACAATGGTAACTGCTGAAGACGTTGAGCAGCTTTAAATATTAAAGTGAAGGTATTGAAGTACAGAAAGCAGACTGTCTATTGGAGAAAGCCACCTAGATTTCATCGGGTTTAACTAAACAGATGTAACTGATTAACCAGTCAACACCATCACTACGTCGACAAACGATGTCTATAAAAGCAATACAAAGATAGACATATAAAAGTTCATTTGAAATTCACTTTGACGTATCACATATAAACTAATGCACGCATGTATAGTGTTTACAGAGAAGCAAAACATGCTATATAAACTATTAAACATGTTTCTTTATTTCATGATAAATCCGATTTATGTATATCGATACAAAATTGACTAGCAATTGTTGTCTTGCTGCTATTGATTCACATTCTCGTTCCAACTTTTGGAACTCTCGTTAGAATGTTGGTGATATTATTTCAATTGAGTGAAGTGGACGGCAGGTGTAGACAACGTGTTGTCGTATAAGTCGGCACAACGTAATACACCATGGTGAATAAAGGGTGCATTTAGTTGTTGCTGTTGTCCAGAAATCGTACGTTTTCTTACCCATTGAACGTGGTAACATTCCATTGCATTGGAAACACAACTTCAAGGTTAGCACGAATTAAAGTACACATGCACAGTACGGCCAGTGATAGATTGTGAAGTGTTACGAGCCCGACCTTAATAGAAAGTCCTTTATCTCGGATGTGAGGAGGCCAGTGTACTGCTCATTCAATCGCCGCCTGCGGTTCCTCCATTATTTGGAAACTAACATTAAGTTTGCGTTGACGTTTATTGAAGGGTAATTTGCCACCAAACAAGTTTTACCAGCTTATGCCCTGTAACATATCATCAACTCGATGCTACTTTTTGTGAGAGGGGAAAGTGACACTTCGGCTCAAAATTTGATGAAACATTTACCAGGCCTATACAATAACTGTCAAATATCACATCACCTCCAGTCGTCCACCGACTAGTTGTGAAGGATTTTGAGTTCAACAACCCATGATTCGGCCGAATACTAAGGTTGGAATACTGACAGATGGTCTACCCACTGCTGCTGCTGTTGTG
This sequence comes from Dicrocoelium dendriticum, assembly GCA_944474145.2. Taxonomy (NCBI): domain Eukaryota; kingdom Metazoa; phylum Platyhelminthes; class Trematoda; order Plagiorchiida; family Dicrocoeliidae; genus Dicrocoelium; species Dicrocoelium dendriticum. The sequence goes on along the minus strand of CALYDF020000721.1, from coordinate 7,805 downwards.
CCATGGACTCAAGTTCTAGATGCTTCGTCGTGGCGACCGCTGGGTTGTAGTAGGGTCACGACGCTCTACTAGATAAGAGCTAGGACACCAATCTGCATGAGTCAGTGAACTGACCATTGCACTCAGCATCTGGTGCTTGAAAGTGCGCACACGAGTGGACGGGAACGCGAGTGAGTGCCCGTACCAGTGAGGAGTAGAACATAGTTGCAACTCTAACGGAGTCACAATATTCCAGTTTCAAATTGTGATGACTTAAAATGTTAAATGCGCCTGAGCTATCGTTTATCAACCGTGCTATTATCCTCCTGCGTCTTGTCGTCACTCAATAAATAGAAACCAGATCCAGTAAAGTACATGGTGTAAAGCATTGTCTGGCCAGTTTTTAAATGCGGTGCGTAGGTGGGAGATGACACAGATCGCAAGAGCATCCCATGGTTGACAAACTCGAAGAGCAAAACAGTTCTGGCGGCTGTCAAGCCGACTGTATTAGATGGCAAGGGCCAGATTATGACCTCTCAAATTTGTGTTGCAGCTAAGCTTCAGGAGATGGCGGCAAGCGTCACCGGGGTATTTCAAAATCTGAAACGCTAGCAGCAGCTCACCCTGTAGATGGCGATATCTTCCGCTGTACACTCCCTTGGCTTTCAGTCGTCTATGGGATTGCAGATGGGACAAACCCTCCACAATTTTCGTTGCCCGTCGCTGTGCCGTATCCAGTTTAACCTGATCGCCTTTTAACCAGGATTGCCAACCCTGTTATGCGTCTATTACATGGTGCCTCGCATACGCATGGCACTTTGGTGGATGATAGAGGGATGGAACATCCCCAACCCACTCCGTAACAGAACAACTTGTTGGTTCGCGGTTTTGGACGCCTTCAAGAAATGTGCCGAACATCCGAGCTCTTCTTCGATCACCACCCCAAGGTCTCGCTCTTGTGAGGTGCCTTTCACAATGTCGCCTCCAAGATTATATGCGTACGTGCAATTGTGGCAGACATGCAAGACCGTGTTAAACGGATGTAGATTTATATTTGACCATTCAAACGCGCAGTCTAATTCTCGTTGCAACACATCGTGAGCTTCCTGACAGTAGAGTGCCCGCCATATATTGCTGTCACCAAAAAAAGCAGGAAATTTACCTTGTTGGCAATCGAAAGGTCGTTAATTTATAGAACAAGAAAAACCGCGACCCCAACACCGACCCTTGTGGAACTCCGCAGTGCACATCAAATGTATCAGCAAATGAACATTGTACCTGGCGGTGCTCATGAAAGAGGATGTTTCCATTGCATCCAAGAACAGGGTTCCCAACTCCGCATGCTTGCAGCTTTTGCAGGAGGATACGGTGATCTAGCGATCAAATGCTTTGGAATAGTCTAGGTACGTGACATTAATGTCGGCCCCACAGTCAAATACCTCGGCCCAACTGCCATGGGCAAATGTAGCTTGGTATTAAATGACCGATGCTGACGGAATCCTTGTTGCTACGGTACTATGATTTTGGACATTTCGAAGTAACCCATTACAGCCTCAGCTATGATGGATTCCATCACCTTTGAGAGCACCGGGTGGAGAATCAGCGAGTGATAATTGGCTGGCTCTGAACGGCTGACACTTTGAAAATCGGGATAATTATGCCTTTATTCCACATGCTGGGGACATGCTGTTCGTCCAGGCATCTTTGGGAAAATCGCGTTAGTGGTTCAGCTATTCTGGTAGCTGCCACCTGCAGCGCTTTCGGGGAGGGTTCTCAACTCCGGCAGATCTATTATTGCGCAACCATAGTAGCATCCTCAAAATGGTCGCTGAACTACACCTGACGTGTGCAAATACTGCCATTTTGAAGAATGGGGCAGGCACGTTACAAATGCTGGTAGCACGTCAGAAGATTTGGGGCATATTTTGGACGTAGAACGTTGGTTGCATCCTAGGAGGTTTGAGCACATCCATCCTCTGACGTTATTTGGGGGAACAACATGTTTCACATTCCGAAAGCTGTTCACATGTCTGTACAGATGCTTTTTCCATCGCAATTAGGTTGACCCTTACCGTGGACACCCGCCCGCAAGACTCGAGCTCTGCACTCACTCTGCGATCTCCTTCAAGTGACACCAGCGGTATGATCCCATTGCACCTATGCGGTGACGATGCAGCTTCGAGCACCGGCCAAGCTGGTCTTGGCATTTTCATGAGTCCCCGGGCTGAAGCTGCGCTGGTTGACTGGATTCCAATCAGTAGCCGGATGTGTGCGGTCCGATTGGCTGACCCGTTCAAAGCAACAAAGTCGCGCGAGACTAATAAGTGTCTATTCATCATTTCTGGCTACGCGCCCACCAACTGCAGCGATGATTCGGTAAAAGACGAGTTCCAAAGCCGACTGACCCAGTTCCTTCTCCACAGAAGAAGCACAGACACTGTTTTGCTGCCTGGGCATCAGAACGCACAAGTTGGAAAATGATCCACGAATGAAATGCATCTGGGTAGTCAGCACGGTGTAGGCTCCCGTAATGATAACGGTGAGTGGTTACTTCATTTGTGGGAAGATGCCCACTAATATTTTGCGAATACTAATTTCTGACACAACACTCGCCGGAAGGTGACTTGGCGCTCACCAGCATCGAACCAGCCTTGGATGCAAATCGATCACATTGCAATCAGTTACCGCTGGAGAGGGTGCATTCAGAACTGTCGCTCGATTTGGAGCACAGGTGTAGACACAGACAATGCACTTGTATGTGCTGACATGTGGATGAGTGTTGGCGGACGCCCACCACGACACTGTGAGCGCATTGACATCAGCCAACTGACAAAGCCAGCTGTTCTGTATGCCTATCAAAGTATGCTGACATGCGAGTTGAGTAAGCGCTCACTGGAAACAATTGAAGGTCACTGGTCGCATGTTCACCAGACCTTACTAGCAGCAGGGAAATTCCCATGTGGTACGTCTAATAGCCAACATGGACACTGGGTCCATTCGCGATCTCTAGAACTTATGGATACTCGCCGGCACATTCCGGCTGGAAGCAAACTCAAGGAAACTCACAAACAGCTCCGCGCAAGACTCCGTGCTAGCCTGAAGAGAGACCGCGAATCCTGGTGGTCTCATCGTACGTCAGACATGGAAGTGGCCACCGTCCTTGGTAACCATCGAAAGCTTTGCCGTCTGATACGGGAAACGGGCAGCAAAAGACCTGGTGTTAGTGAAACTATACCTAACGAGAGTGGACACCCTATCCACAATTTGTCAATACGTTTAGAGCGTTAGGCTGAGCATTTTGAAAAGCAATTTAATCGGCCGGAATCGTTCGATTCCTCACCGGCCAATGATCGCCCTGCTCTGTATTCTGTCCCATCGGATCCGTTCTCTCGCTCAAAAACCAAAGGTGAAATCGGACTGTTGAAGTTAAACAAAGCCGCGGAACCAGATGATTATCAACTGGCCCTCTGCAAATTTGGAGGCTCTGCTTTTGTTGATGATTTACATGAATTACTATGGAAACTGTGAGAGCAGGAAACTGTCCCCACCGACTGGATCCGCTCCGCTATTGTAAACGCTCAGCCCCATCAGTTCACGCTCCGACAGCTCGGCCACGTGTTGTGCATGCCAGCTCACCAACTTCCGTGACGTACATTGTTTGCGCGCCGGGCGTGTGGATGGAATAATAGGAGGGGTGGCCAAGAGATGACTTGGTCAAGAGGAATGAAGGCTCTCACTTCGGAGCTCGCCTCAGTTCGTTCTTTACGGTTCTCTTGTTTGGTTCCAAAAGATGATGAACACGTTTGGCTGGATTCACTTGTTGAGATGGCTAGTAGACGACCTCAGTGACGTTCGTGTTGTGAGTATCTTTATCCCTCCCCATCCCTTTTAGCCTCACCCTCCAACCACGATCTCATTTCGTAGCGTAATATAATTTTACATCATACGTTTTCTTGTTTCCTAGTCGCCGGCTAGTAGATTTCCGGAACGATGCCCATCCGATGCTGGTAGCTCAGCTGGCATGCAACAGCAGTACTTAGTTTATTTTTATTTTTTGTAGTGCGGCACAGTAGCTGACGTGCTTTACACCTTTAGCTAACGTGTATAATGATAATGATGACAGAAGCTTTTAGTTAACACAACATTTCCGCTAGACGCTGCTGGTGTACTAATTTTTCCTCGCGCACTATAGTGGTACAGTGCTTACGATGCACAATATAGTTACTCTAGTTGTCAGGTCTAGGGTTCGCTCTATAAACATGCCACGTGGCGTAGCTTAATGTCATGAGTATTCGGGTTCCGCTCCGAATGAATGATTGTGCCCTTGCAGAAGGAAGGGGCTTCTTGAGCGATGCAGATTCAACCAGCTCACTGAAATTGACAGAAAAATTCAACAACATATGTTAATGGAACAGTCGTTCAGGATCCCCCAGCTTGCATTTCCCACAAGTTCTGCCAGTGTGTCGTCGTGGGTGATTGCTCGAAACAAGTTAGTATATTCTTGTTGAAACTCCGCATAACCCAGAAAGTCGTAAATCATGGTTACGTATTCGCTCCGCCCAAGTGAACTCTCCATCCTAGGCTATCTAACCATGAGCTCTTCGTTCGCGAGCACTAAATCAAGCAAATTTGGTTTGTTTTCGGCTCTGAATCGGTTTGGCGAACTGACATGGCTGAAGAGCGGAATGCTTGCAATATGCTCTTGCAGGTTGGCCTTAAACTGCTAATTAGGGATGTCGATACTTGCAAATCATGATTATTGAACACACCTGGGAAGAGAACATGACTGTATCGTCCTCGTAGGACCATTCCCAAGGATGATACCAGGCGTGAGTCTATCTATGGGGTGGACATTGGGAAAATAAACCACGGCCAAATGACGAGTGTCGTTGCGTCTCAGTCGCAGCGTGCACCAGAGTGAGTCTATCATCAGCGCTTCCGGATCGGTCACGGATTGCACTGCAGGTGGTTGCCGTAGTATAACATCCCCCCGCCTTTGCTAAGTCCGTTGTTTTGGGGCAGGGACATACCATTTATCGCGACTTCAGCATCGGTAATATCTAAATGCAACCAGGTTTACGTAACGAAGTTGAAATCCCAGGCATGTGACGTCTAAAGTAACCGTATACCTTTGCGTTGGTGTACATGCAGGAAATTACTCTGTATTTAGCCATGACTCGTGGGATGCGGGTTTGGGATAACATGTTGTGCCGAACGATGTGAGGTCGGCAACTAATCATGTTTTGGATGGGTGATGACAAACTCATCTGTGTCCGATTCATGAATTCTACCAGCACCTATTTGCTTTTCTCTTCGTATGTAATGTATGAAGAGTGTTTGCCAGTTTTGTTGGCTCCTTGATTGAAGTATTCCGAACTCTTGTCATTAAGTGGTCTGACTAAGTGTCTGTTTCCGTGTGTTTGCTTATCAGATGGTGCTTTGATCCGGAGCTCAGGAGAAAGGCTGCTGCGGCCCGCATACCAACCTTCCACTACCATTGCAGACATTTGTCTAGATCGAAGTACCCCTCTTACAATCCTCGGGTCACATCACTTGTAGTTTGTCGATCGGCGCCACCCTGAGATTGATTACGCTATGAAGATCTCCAGGGAGTAAGTCTTGCAAATGTACCACCATTTTACCTGATCGTGAGTGGTCACATCGTGGTCATTATGATTTGCAGCCTCGGGAACTCCGTGTAAAATGATGGTCCTAGTTACGGATTCCGTTCGACTTTCGTCCAAGTGGTGCTTCGCCTGTCTGCGCTCGCTCTACGAAATATCCGGGAATAGGCAGATAGAACATGGCTCATTCCGGAGGCGAGCTGTGGATAACAGGACAGCTTCTGCTTCAGTGGCAGAGGTCAACAAAATGAAGAAGTCTTGCTTCACCGTCGTGCCATGAGTTTGAGTGACGATTAACGCGTGTCAAATTGACGAGCTTAGTTAAAACATCCATAGTGTCACATATTGAGTTCCACTTATCCACGTCGTCGAGTTGTTTTCTTTGTAAATAATTTCACTTCGATTCTGAACGTTTGGTGCAGACTACCACTGGTATACTACGTGCAAATCTGGCTGAGGAAAAACGGCCAGCTGGTCAGTATATAGTCGATGGTGTCTGTTTGGATACAGCTTCGTCCCTGTTGGACCTGTAAGAAAGAGAAAATAGTAAACGCAAATGGCAAGACGAGAATGAGGAAAGAGCTAAGCAAGTAGAATATCCTGTTTTTAGAGTCATTAAAATGCTACCGAAAGTTAAAGCTGAGTCAGTTAGGAAAAAGGAATGTTTTGGTGTCGCAAGCCAAGCGCACCAAGCTGACGCGCAAAACCCTTAACTATTAATTGCCTAACCACATGATCTGGAAACGAATACCAGCGTCCTATAACTCGGTGCGACAGACGAGTTTCCGTCCCAAGCCAATCAGACCGTGGTTTATGCAGCTTCAGTAGGTGGCCGTGGAGATAAGGTAACTTGGCTGGACTGAATAGCCCTGACCAGGTCGGGCCGATCTTACCCGTCAAAATATGATATGTGAGAATCAAGTCCTCACTTCTCCTTCGGTAGAGCATGGAGTACATCCCTAAACTAAGCAAGCGTTCAAGCTCCGTCTGTCCCCGTGGACCTTGCACTAACCTAGACCCACTCGTAACACCCTCTCTAAGTCCATTATGTCTTGGATAAGACATGATGGACAAGTCTGGACACATTATTCCCAGTGGGGTCGTACGAATGCCGCGAATTGGCTTCACAAACAAATTGACCTTTAGGATACTGAAATAGCAGCGGATTAATCACATTATTCGAAACCCCCGACAAGCAGCATTCTTCTACTTGTTGCCAGTATAAAGGGCTAGTGAGTGGACGAAACATGAATCAACCTGCTGGGTAACAAAAGGGAGTTCACAACAGCCGACAACATATAGTGTGGGACGACTCTCAGTTCTCATTCGGAGAACAAAGGGGTTTCCCTATTCATGGTCATCAACCGTAAGGCATACCATGCTCAAAGCCCATACAAAGCACACAGAAATGACTCAAGATCCCCCGGATATTCACAACATTCCAGAGATGAACGTCCTAAGCAAATAATACTGAGAATCCTCCAAGCGCCCCCGGCAGGTCATTTACATAGATGGCGTATGACAATGGCTCCAACAAAGAACCCTGCGGGATGCCACTAAGGACAGCTTACCTAAGTGCAGGGCTACACCCTACGCGTACAAACTGTTCCCTCCCATACAGGATATCAGACACTTATTTAAATGCGCGACCAGATATACCGTAAGATCTTAAATTTAGTGAGCGTCTAAGATGATATACAGTGTGTTTTAACATAAGCAACTATTTTTAGAATTAGATGCGGCAGAGTCATCAAAACTCTGCTCCTATTGGAAAGGAGTAGTCCTATGATATTTCCTGAATTTGTTGCTAATCTCTCGAGAACTATCGTAGGTCTTTGCTGAGGGAGCTGCTTGGCAGGTTCGACAGGATCTAGACCATTTTTTAAATAAGTACTTGACAGTGGTTTCTATCTTTAGAGGTTGTGCCAGTAACCCTCTTTTCCACATGAGTGGAATATAGGGAGTGGAAACTTTCTCAACTTATGCCATAGACCTATCTCAAGCTAATCGGACAGAATCGACCATCTTGATCTCACAGTGCAGAACTGAATTTGTAGCTTAAATTGCTCTAATGTCCGCCCACTAAGTATTCGGAATTGTCGATGTATTTTTTACTTACACACATCATTGGTTGTGCAGTATCAAAGGGAAGAACTCGGACAACTCCACAACTGATTGAATGCGTGCTATGGACTTAAATCT
>CALYDF020000720.1:0-26495 GCA_944474145.2 Dicrocoelium dendriticum | reverse complement strand
CACATGAACTTCCTGTCGACACTTTGTTGACTCTGCTTGTCAGTATCTCTTAATCCGCTGTATCAATACTACCGGTCATTTCCACGATCTAGTATTCTATCCACCTACTAGAACAGTTCGGGTTATATCAAAAACCCTACTCAGCAAGCGTATTTCTCGGTGCTTTAGTTTTCAAGCGCATCCTAGGACGATGAGTTAGTGTCTGTTTTATAGTTATATGGAATCACGTCACACACTAACGACGAAAACTCCCTCCAATTTAATATTAGAGTGAACAATTCGAACGCGGCTAAACGCAGCCATTGCATCTGAAGAAAGCGTCGTCTTTTAGGCAAGTGGCTTACAAGCTGAGTTACGAAACAACTGAGAATGTAAAGCCGTTACGTACAACTGTTTCACAACATGTGTCTAAACGAACGAACACTACTGAGGCATAGTGGATGACACAAACAAATGGAAACCTGTTACGGTTCGACCGGACACGTCATCCTTTACGCCGTCTTGCCCTGACGGGTAACTTTGTATGACACGTTTTGCTGCCCACAATTTCATGTCCAGTTACATGAACTATTTGTGTTCCTTCAAACGGAAGAGGGGACAATATCTTGTCCAGTCTCTGCAAATCGATTAGCCATATTGTTACACAACTGCCATTGCTTTGTCGTCACACCGTGCAAACTGTTCGCATTGATTGATCTACGCATGTCCCTGTTTCTGGTTAATTGAGTTGGTCGTACATTTATAGGCGGATCGCCATAAGCAGTTTATCCTTCGTTCTATTGTGTCTGCAAAATCGTTCGAATACGACAGGTTCCCCGCTTCTTCTGACATAACACCAGGCTGTCGTAATTTAGCTAGAGAGTTGGCCCGGATTTATCTTACTTATTAAGTTTTACTAGATTTTAAACAGTTAGTTCCCTTCAGTAGTTTGTATAAGCAAATGCGAAGACGAATATTGGCAGATGTATTATCTCGTCAGTACCAATACAATAACAGGGAAATCCTTTTATATGTCTAATAGGGCACAGTCAAGCCAATCAAATTTATGGATGTGGTCATCGTTGTTGGCATTAGGACCGCGGCCACCGCAGGTTGACAACTAATTGCTTCTGAACACACAAGGCTGGTCTAATTCGGCTAATCGGGAAGGCGTCGGAAAGTCGCAAAGTGCGCGATATAGTATGACACAACAAGATCGGGAACGCCGATAAGGTATTGACCCTGTGACGAGCCGCCAAAATGTGCCTGCCTATGGAGGACGCTGGCGGCTTACGTGAGCACGTATCATCGGAGGTGGATTGAGTAACTTCGCGCTTAACCCAGTTTGGTAAGTGCTCCTTCACTCTGGAATCTAAAGCCCGTTCGGTTCTGCCGATGTAACTGATTCCGCAGTCACACACGAATTGGTAAACACAATGTGATGTAGCGTCGACAGGTTCATCTTCCTTTACTGAAGGTAACGGCAACTTTCGGGTTCTGTTGATAAATACTGCATCCGCAGCACAGTACGTACGCTGAATGGCCGAGACAATGCGTTTGGTTTTCCTTCTAGCTGCGGTGTCACCCTTGAATGGTAGCTCGATGCACATCTTTTTCTTTGGGGCTGTCAACACCATTTCTTTAGGCGGTCTAACCTGGCTATGTTTGTCTATGAATCGCTTTGGGTAGCCATTATCCAAAAGCTTTTTAGTTATCAGCTTAAACTCCTCAGGCAGGTAGTCGTTGAAGCAGATACGTTTAGACCGAGTGAATAATGTTTTTACTGGCGCGCGTTTGTGTGCCATCGGTGAGAAGCTAGTGAAGTGTAGGCATTGGCCCGACCACGTTGGCTTCCGGTATACCGATCGCTTAATCAGCCCATTATCCCTGCGACTCATGAGAATGTCGAGATACGGAAGACGCCCATTGGATTCGAATTTAAATGTCACCTTCGGGTTAGCGTGCACATTATTAAGTTGGTCTACTAATTGTTTGATTTGCATCTTCGTGTAACCAAAAGCAAGGATATTAGCCACATATGGTTTGTAATACGGCAGCTGAGAAATCTCTCCACTTGGTTTCCTCTCAAGCATCAGCACAAAAATACCAGCCAGTACCGGCCCAACGGACTACCCAAAGCCACTCCATCAATTTGGCGATATGAGGTGTGCTGGAATCGGAAAGCAACATTCTCCGTGCAAAGTAATAGAGACTGTCTCAGGTGGTCTGCCGGTATTGGTAGACGGAAATTCTTTTCGTCTATCAGGTGGCAAATGTAATCAGCTCTCTCTAGCAAAGCGACATCAGAAAATAATGACTGGAAGTCCACCGAGCACATAATCTTGTCGGCTAGGCTGATTTTGTCTAGTTCTCTGGGTATTTCATGAGTCCTTAATGCTGTGCAAATTGAAGTGCTGCCTCAGTGGCGCAAGGATCCGAACTGACCAACGAGCCAATTTGTGCTGCGGGGAATACATCATCGACAAATTGGGTCCAAGTGGCATGCCCTCCTTGTGAGTTTTGGTAACCCGTACAGTTGTGGTGTTGATGAACCACTCGGCTTCAGGTGTTTGTAAGTGGTCTCTTCAATTACACGATGTAGGAGAAGCGTTTGAAGGTGTTGGGTTATGCGGGCATCTACCTCTGTCAAATATTCTATCCGGTCGGTACGTTGAAACTTGCTTTCGTCACTTAAAATGTTTGGCATTTTTTATAGGTAATCGCTCTTGTTCATGACAACTGCTCCTGAACCTTTGTTCGATTTTAGTACAACCACTACCTTATTGCTTAGCTCTCGTAGCGCTTTTAAATCCAGGCTTGTAAGCGCACACTTTTCGTTTACCGGTACCATGAGGGCTTCATAAGCAATGTCGGTCAGCTTATTCCTAAAGCAACTGACAGCATCATGGCTGATTGACTGAAGTTCAGCTAGTTGATCGAAAAATTTTCAAACTGTGTTTCAACAAACAAGCGATTCAGCTTATTGGGAGTAATTTTGTAATTAATCCGCAAGGCAATTGCTTCTAGTTGCATATCATCAAGTTGTACATCTGACACGTTCATGACGTACTTACCGGGACCATGTGTAGCGGATGGGTCATTTGCTTCCAACAAAAAGATTTTAGTAGGCGCTTTCCGCAAGCTTTTCGTGCGATGGTTATGTTTCTGGCAAAATATTGAGAAGACAATACGGCAGCATAGTGACAGGCTCTTCACAACCGGCATCAGGCGACTACGTGTCTCCATCAGACTTGTTAGCTTTGCCTTGGTCGTGTCTAATAGCGCTGACGCAATGCGTCTATGGTTGCGATCAGTAGGTGTGAGTTTGTTTCTGCGTAACAGTTTCAGCATTGAACGTGGGTAACGGTGTAGGTAACGCACTCGGAAAGAAAGGATGTTTCCACACGTTTGCAAGCAAGCTTGCATCTTAGATTGACAATATGATGCAGCAGACAATTAGTTTCGGAGGGAATTCGTCGCCTCAGTGGCACAAGGATCCGAACTAACCAACGAGGCAATTTGTGCCGCGGGGATTTCACCATTGACAACAATAATCACATCCATTAATTTGATTGGCTTGACTGTGTCCTATTAGACATATAAAAGGATTTTCCTGTTATTGTATTAGTACTGAGGAGATAATAGGAAATGCTAGCATCTGCCAACATTCCTCTTCTCATTTTGCTAGATTGTCAGGTCTTCATGGACAATCTGTGGAGTTGCACATATCACAATCTGGCCGGTTTAGGTCGGAAACTGGACTATGGCGCTGAGTACTTGAACCATGGAACTCGCTTAAAGAAAGTATTGTCCGGAAATTTGCTGTTAAGGATTTGAGCGTCAACTAGACGCTCTTGGGTGGGAAGACGAAACCATCCTTTCTCCTGACCAACTCCCATTAGCATACTTCTCTCTTCTTTATGGTACTGCCCATCACGCGTTGGTAATATTTGTTCTTCGAGTGAACTTTCTATGCATTACCTTCGATTTCGCTTCCTATCCCTTGCTTACTTCACGTAACTGAGACAGCAGGGACTTATAGTGCAAAAAACCTAAGCAGTAATTGGTTAACTGGTGTGTTGTTTGGGTGATCCGTTTTGAATGCAGTAGATGTCGGAGCACCTTATACAGTAGTAGCTCAAATATCTGCTCAAGAAGGGACGCTCATGTGATTATCATAATCTAACAGTCCCACCTTCACCTGAAATTAAAAGATATGATGCTTGCTCATTCGAGGCTATATTGTATTACAAGACGTAATAGTTACTGCGTCTTATAGGTTGCAGTTGTTCGCCATTTCTCATATGGACTTTATTGTTGTTTCCTTAATGTGGACCACGAAGACTTCGGGCATTTTCACGCACGCTGCTTTTCCCCGGCATAATTGCTGGAAATAAAAGAGAAGCATACAACAGAAAAACCACAACGTTCTCACTAGTTACTTAGCTATACAGGGATTAACCGGCAAGGGTATGAGGCAACAATCGCTGCAACCCGGACGCGAACTAGCAGTCTGTGCTAGATATAATAAAACAAGATAAGCTTTATGGATCAAGATGGGCACATTTTCAGCATTTTACACTATCTACTACAAATGTGATAAAACAGTGAATATACAGGAAAATAGAACAGCAAAAATGTGGTTAACGTATGTAGACACAAAATAGGAAAATAATGCACAAATGTCACTTGAGTAAACAGTTCCACATATTTGATCATCGATCGCATATTGATAGAAAGAGCTACATAATTCTTTATACTGATAACGAGGCCAAATTGCGCCAACGTGTTTCGTGGAAGCTCGTTCCATTTGGATGAAAGTATCAAATCGCGAGTTATACGCGATGCCCCGGATAATTTTTGCAAAAGTCGGTGGAGTTGAACGACCTCAGTAACCTCGAAATCACTCATCCAAAGCATTTGTCAAAATATGCATACAAACTTAAAACGATTGCAGTAGATATTGTAAAAAAGAAGATGTGTAGTAAGATCGGCAAAGTCAATTAAAAAGCCTCGTTTTATTCATATGTTGCGAAAACACAAAATAAAACAATTGTACGATAATAGAATACTTCCTTTTATATGACGGTTTAATATCCTGTTTATTGCAATAAATATCATCGTATATTATTCCATGGGTATTCTATATTTAAGTGGACCACCACGCACTAACTAAAAGAACATTTCCGACATCTTTGTGAAGATGCTCTTAGCTTTCGTTCGGCCCCATCTGGAATATTACGTTCAGGCTTGCCCGCTCTGCTTTGTTCAAGACAAAATGCAGCTTGAGAAGTTTCTGTGAAAAGGTACCAAGTTGGTCGATGGGTTACGGGTGCAAAGTAACACTTTCGCTTGGGTATGTATTCAATGCACTACCGATGGCTTCTAGAAGACCTGATGCTGAAGTAGCGCACCAGTCATGGCAACTGTTGTCGACACGCCAACTGCTATGACAGATGCCTTTAGTGCATACTTTGGTGAATCTTTCAGCAAAGAACCCACGACTCTAGTACGTTTAGTCTCATTGGTTATCCACGAAACTATTTCAGTGGTAAACTTCAACATCGGAGTCTGCAAATGTTTGATTAATTTGCTTCGGCCATCTCATAACCCTAGTCCCGATGGTATCTCTTCAGCCGTAATCAAGCGCGGTGGTGATGGTATATCAGTGCTATTACTGAATATTTTACTATGTCCTTACAGGCATGCCAGCGTGCTGAGAGATAAAAGGATTCTGTTGTCATAACGCGATAAAAGTCGGCCTAAAACAAATATCCGTAATGATCACCCTATTAGTCACACCCCCATCTTATCACGATTGATAGAGAGAACTGTACAGAAATAACTCATTTCTTTCCTCTTATCGCAGTCTTCTTTCATCTTCTCAGCATGGCTTTTTAACTTCTCGTTCGTGCATAACGTGCCAAATTGATTGCTTAACTAATCTCGCCGGAACGATTGACTCTGATCTTCAATGTATTGTCGTACATCTTGACATGTGGAAAGCGTTCGATCGAGTCCCACAAGAGGCTATTTGCGGAACTGAGTAGTTTGACATATCAAATCCGCTATTTTCTTGGTTTAAATCCCATTTGACTGGACGCTCCCAGTCAGTCAACATAAATGTGTTCATGTCTACACCCCAACAAATTACTAGTGGCGTCGTTCAAGGCAGCATTTTAGGTTCTTTTCTTTTCTTAGTGTACATAAAGGATCATATACCTAACGCACGCTTCAGAAGCCCATATTTGTTTGCAGATGACTTGACGGTAGTATATTCGTTCCATTCATTCCAATACAAAACGGAGATAGAACATATTAAATGTGATCTACAAGCCGTAGTGGGCTGCAGTATGGCAGATGCACTTCTCCATATTAAAATGCAATATAATGACTTATGGATGCCATATTGAAGCAATACCATTTCTACTTCATAGTGATCCATTCTAGTGTGCTCCTCTTTCAGACACTTAAGACTGAGGTATTCCAGCTTCTTAACTTTCAGCGAATATGCGAACTATATTGTTTCTAAGGCAATGCAAGTACCGCTGAAAGAGACATGAGTCATGGCATATGAAATCAATATAGGACCCTTGTATTGTGGCGCTACGTACAGAAATTTACGTATATGTGACCTGAAATCCATAGAAAATGTTTGACATGCCCTCACCAAACTCATCTTTTGTCACTCTACACTTGGTACCCGTAAAGATAGATGCGATAAATCTAAACTTGAGCATTTGGCTGGGTAGATTATGTATAAATCATGCTTTCCTTCACAACGTTGTGACATAATGTGCAGAGTGAACACTGCTTTGTGCAATTTTGTTTGGAAACCAGGTATAAAATACACGACACTGAATGTATGGTTTTGGTACCTTAATTCGACACCACAGTCAGACTGAACATTTATCTTACATGATTGAGCTTGATATGGAGTAAACTACCTAGTTTTGTATGATGTACAAAAGCTTGAGTGTAGTGAACAACATGATTAAAATTTTCCTGACACCAACAAAAGAGATCTAAAGTTTGCGAATGAACAACGACAGATGGGTTGAGGACGGACCGAGCCACATTCGAAACAAAAGGATCACAGCAGCCATCGATTGAAGTTTATTAGTGTAACTCTGGGTTTTATTTCCAATGTCACTCGAAGCCTACTATACTTAACTTAACTTTTTCTGTTCATCTGCACATCGCTTGTCTCCTTTTCATGTCTCTACTGAGCGACAAGTAGTGGATAGTTGCTTTGCGATCGATTGTCTGAAATTAATGAACTGATCGTCTTTCAGTCCCGATGATTTCAATTGTTCGTTTCTTGGGTCAAACAAACACAATTACAGACACTAACAAATGCATTCGGATGATCAGTTCTGCACTTTATTTCTTACAAAACCCTGGCTGGAATGTAACATTTCCTTATCTTGGAATTTCTGCACCACCATCCTTATTCACCAAGACTTTCCATGAACTTGTGATTGGCCTACCTGCAAAAGTTAGTTATTATTATCATGCCTTTTATTTCCTTACTCTTTATATGCTTCCTTATTTCGTTGTTAGCCACGAGTGTGCTGATCTCTTAAGATAACAGTTACAGCTTCCAAGCTAAAAAGTAAACTATACCTATGAATGTCATACTGCCACTGACTCACTGGCGTATAACAAAAGCAATGTTATACTTGAATGATCCGCATGTCGGAACGGGCTGAGGCTTCATCGCCCGTAATGCATGCAGAAAACCACCCTTATAAAAAATTTGTGTAACAGGTGATGGCTTAGACGCTATTTTGCCACACCGGCACACACCCAGTTTGAACATGGTAGTGCGGGAGAAACCCATCGAAGGAGTATCCCGCATAGAAACAGGTCCCCTGAGGACGGTTCCATGGTTGGCCGTAGTACTTCAATGGAACTTTGAATAAATCTGCATCTATCATTGTTCCCATTTTTTAATCACTCTGATACTTTAAAACTGCCATCACTGCAAAAATCTATTTGGGATTAGTTATACAAAATATGCACAATTCAGTATTTTATGCGATGTCGTTGTACAATTTGATCAAGCTATTCAGTTGGACCGTGCTTCGCACCATCGAGGAACTAATCGTTTGTTTGTTTAGTTATTTTGATTTGCCGCCAGGTGCCATACAAAAATTTGCGCTTCACTCTTGGCACTTGTAACTCTGTAACCTACAAAATTGAGTAAAGGTAAAGTGCACATTGTTTTCCAATGAAACGGATGATCGTTTAAGACATTGAAGTAAAGGTGGGGAAAATGACCACAATGGGACAACTAAGGGAGCCGCTGGGAAGCACGTTGGTACAGATGTGACACATGGCGCAAAGTTTTGTTGCTCCTACAGGGAAAAATAAAATATTCAAAATTCATTTTGTCAGGAAATTTTGCTCTTTATATTTGTTATCGCATAAGTAACTGTAGTAAAAATGTCGCCCTGTCACACACCGTCCGAGTCGGACCGCCACAATATACTATGCTTCCGACACACTTTAGATAGTAAGGTTGTATCGAACTTAAGCTGGCTATTTTGCCCGGCTAAGTTGCAGTCATCCCATGAGGCCACGCAAGCTGCATTCTGATAGGATCAGGGCAGAAACTTGGTTGCCGCTTAGGGTTATCGAGCACTGGAATTCGCTTCCAGATGATGTCGTCACTGAACCTACGGTCAAGGGTTTTGAGCGCCAAGTAGACTTTCTTGGGTGGCAACAGGCGGCGTTTCCCTTCTACTGATCATATGCATGTTGTACCTTTTGATTTCATAGTCTTTACTTATCCTCACTTTTTCGTATTTTCCTTCAATTAAACGACTTTCTTCCTACGTCTTTCTAATTTCACGTGGCCGGCACAGCAGGGACTGCTAGTTCAGTAAACGTGGGCAATACTTGGTGCGGTTCGTGGGTTTCGTTTTAGATCTATCAAGACTTCGGTATACCATATCATTTCCTGGCTCATCGATATGCACAAGAAGGAACACCATTCAAGGGATTTTCCTACACTTCCAGTCACATTTGAATCTGGATCTGAATCAAAGCATACCCTATCGGGCATGATCAAGATTCTACAGGGAATAAAGTTTCGTCATAGTCGCGTTGCTTTGCATGCAATAGGAGACTGATTGAAAGTTATAGAATAAATAAATGAACGTTTTATCCCCGACAACGCGAGACTCGCTTGAGCATAGTGATACAAACGTGTGTGTTCTGCATTTGTGCATAACTATTACAAGTTAACCAGTACATACTGGCTGATGTTGCATTCAGGATGCCTCTTCACCGAAGTTGAGTTAAATCAACTTACACTTAATCGAGGCCTTTTTAATCTGGATAAAAGTCAGTTCACTTTATTTGGTTTGTTCAATACTGTTATTCTGATGCATATTCTATATGAATTGTGCTTGTTTGCTTTCCATTAAATGCTGTTGGTTGTTTGATATCCTGGTGTGGCACCTAGAGAATTATGTTGACAAGGTGCCTATCTGTCTTGTACCCTTACCTTGATTGCTTTTTCCAGGAGACTGCGCATCGTTCCTGAGGGAGACGGGGTGCACGGTCTTTGTGACCGTGCTATGTTCAAAGAGTGGTTCCCTCCAGTGTGGAACGCGCTACGGCTCAGCCACAGGTTTGTGAAAGTCTGTGATGCATGATTTCCCAATTAAGCTGAAATGCTTCTGTTCTACTTGTTGAAGGAGTGTGGGCCGGCTCCGTTAAAAAACATGCACAAGAAGCAATGAACAATGAGGTATCACGGGATAAAAGCAAGTGCTTGATACGTCCCGTAGGATGGTTGGGGTGAACATGATGAAAACAAAATATATCTGAGTCATCTACCGAACGTCTGCTTAGATGAATTCTTCGATAAATTACATTAATGTAAAATTTAAACATTCGAGCGTAAACGTTCAGAAAGATACTGGGGCGCAGTGATCGTTGGTGTAAGGCGTGAGGAAAGTGAAATATGGTCGCTCACTTGGGTCCATTTGATACATAAATACTGTTAAAAAGCAAGCTTGGCGTAATCCACAATAGAGAAGGTTAGGTAACAAAATGCTGGGAGCGAAGAGCAACATCTAATCGTTTTCTGAAAACGCTAGAGGTAGGGGAGGATACAACTGAGTCTAGGAGCGTGTTCCACGGTTGGCAAACCCGAAGGAAAATGTAATTACGTCGACACTGGTTGCTTCTTTTCGTAGCTACCGCGGCCTGTTTTGAACAGTTGAGGTCGTTCTGTAAGAGAACACCAAGTTTACGCTCCTGAGAGCTGGTCTGCAATCCGTTTGTCCCAAGCAAATATGTGTAGTTATATCTACGGCGTAATTATGCAACGCGACTTTGTCAACATTGAATGGTAGGGCCTTTCGAACTGACAAGTTCGACACTGTGTTAAGATCGCACTGGAGCCGTTCGTGGACGTCCGGTCCTCTGATCCTTCGTCATATATTGATATCATCAGCAAAGACAAGGAATGGGAAGCAATTGACCTTGCCAACTCGTTAATGAACAAAAAGAATTGACGAGGTCCAAGAATCGAGCCTTATGCTACTCCACACGCCACATCAATTTCATCAGACAATGATTCTCGGAATGTCACTACTAGCCGTCGTTCGTGTAGAAAATTGCTGATCCAACTCAGGACCTGGTCGCCAATATCGTGGTTCCGAAGCTTCTGAAGGAGACTTTGATGGTCAATGTGATCAAACGCTTTTAAGAATTCCAGGTAGATGATATCGACTCCTGCTCCAGCATCAACAGCTTCAGTCCAGCTAATACGTGCAAATAATATGTTAGTATTACATGAACGTTTATGACGAAAGCCATGTTGCTCTGGAGCTATTAAGATGTGGCTACCCAGATACTGCATCAGCGCATCCGCGAAGATTGATTCCATCACTTTGGATAGTTTGGGAAGTAGTGTTAATTGACGGTAGTTGGCAGGATCGGTGTGGTTACCTCGTCTGTGGATACGAGTGAGGACGCCTCGCTTCCATACCGGTAGAATATCGTTCTCTTCTAGATATCGCTGAGAGAAAACAACCAGTGGTTCTGCTAGATCACTAGCTATCGCCTGCAGAGCCTTTGGTCTGATGTTGTCGATTCCAGGAGAACTATGGATACGCAAGGATAACAACTTCTTTAACACAGCTTCCGCAGTGAAGGTTATATTGTCTAAACCCGACAGTGGAGTAATAGAAACGAAGCGAATGTTTGGGTTAGTTACCAGCTAGAAAGTTTGGATGTAATGAAGCCGTAGGAGATCGGTTGCTTCCATTGCTGATCGCGTGCATCCATCAGCCGTGACTAGTGCTGGAACACCCCGCTTCACCTTTTGAAGGCCATTAACGTGCCTGTACAGAAGTTTGCGGTTCGTGCAGAATCGCTTCCTTAACTCATGCTGATGATTGACCATGTCTTCGCGGATCAATTGCACAAGTTGTGATATGTCACGTATGCAGTTCAGGTTTCGGCATTCCAGCAGTCCTTGCGAGCTCGCCATGTTAAATCCCTCCGGGACATACATTTACGTGTTCTGCATCTCAGAAATGACTTATGCTTGTTTTTGGGTTGGAAGGAATTCTGTTCCGATGCGTGCGCTACAAGTGTGCTAAACGTCTTTGTAAAGGTATCCCATGCAACATCTGGGGTCATTCGCTTAAGAACGTCCAATATGTATCCTTAACTAGCTTACATAACACATTGCTGTAGGTGCCAGTATGCACTTTTCATCCTGCTTTTCAGGATACTCTGCATAACATATATGGTCAAAAAGTAGAGTAATTTGATCACTGTTAGCAATTAGCTCTTGCAAGCAGACATTAAAATGCGTACCGTCGGGGACTGCGGTTTCTATGTCGTGCACGTTAAAGTCTCCCGCGATAAGAATGTGGGTGTAGGACTTGTTCAAAGCAAACTAAAAAACGTGCTTCAGTTTGGAGTCCATTTCCGACATTGAGTTTCGCGGACGATGAAGCACGTCTAGTAGATGTGTCCTTGTTTCGCAACCATAGGCAGCACCAAAGCGAATCAGGAGCGCAGATTTCCGGGTGATCGATAAACACATCGGAGGTTTGTATCATAATAAAGGATCACACCACCACCCCCTTCCGGTTCTATCGGTCCGAAGCATCGACATACAGGGTAAATTTATCTCAGAACCGGTTACCTCAAGCTTTAACCAGGTCGGTAGTCATGACGATGTCCCGCGGTTGTGAGGCATAGAACTCTCTAAGTTCGGCCAACTTACTAAGAAGACGTTTGGCGTTTGTGTACATACAAGCTAGGGTTTTTGTTGTTAGGAGTGCATTGACGGATGTCAAATTTGTGTTAGTTTTTAAGCCGGCCGTTAGGTGGCCAGCCATGGAGTGTCTTTTGTTTTATGAATTTCAGTCAAGTTGTATGGCATTATTAAACGCTCCTGAACAGACGTTTCACTCGTGCTGCGTTCTGTCCTGTTGCTTGCCGTGGGTGCCGTTGTGTCGGTCTGTCCGCAGGACTGTGCAAATTGAGCATTTGCAGCTTCTGCAAATTCCATCGTTTGCTGTCTTTAGCCGGACCTCTGTTGGCAACCTGGCTCGAAACTTTTACCAGCTCTCCAACAGAACTTGCGTCATTCCCACGGAATGTAATATTACTTTCATTAGTCTTTGGCCACAGTCCTTGTAGTTAGGTGCTGACGGAACTCTTGTCAGGGATTTGGCAATAACATAAATAAATAAATAAATATTTTATTCTCGACTGTGCGAGGCACGCCCATGGAGGCATGATCAGATAAGTACAACAGTACAAACATTTTAATGCAACTGTAACAGTGACGTAGAAAATTGTTCATATATCCATGATTGGAACTGTACAAGGTTGAAAATGCGAAACAATAAGTTGGCTGTCATGAGATACGGGACCTCAGCTAATAAGAGTTTGAGAATCCTGAATGATCAATTGAAAGATAATGGATGTGCACGCACAAGAGAGATATGACAGCACTGTGAGTTCGCGCACAAGGAAGGTAAAGGTCAACGTATCGTAGGAAGTAAAACGACAACAGTATATGCAGATGTTGAAGTCCGAGTGTAACGATCCTATGTAGAATTGTGACGCTAGTTGACCTGCCAGTGTAAAGTTATGGGCTGTGACTTTATTCGGTGGCGAGTCACATACGCCACGTTGCAGTGTTGTTAAACGAACATTTATGGCTTTTTGTAAGGAGAACGCTTGCCAGGCGAAAACCCACCACGTCCTGGAACACTGCCGCCAATCCACTGAATGACAAATTGTAACTGGCTATGTTTCTTGTTGAACGTTTGTTTACTCTGCTATTCGCAGTCAGGTTGCGTCCCATTTTTCTGCTGGCTGATGTCATACCTGGTCGCCCATTGCGTTCCTGGATCCTGTCCATTGGTAGGTCGGGTACTAAACGTTCTCATTGAATATGATGTGGTGATCCTTCGCAGAACCACGTGAAGTCTTCTCTGATTAGGTATATTTACCGGGGAGCGAAGAATTCGTTTCCAGCTACCCTCACTGGACATCGGTGGTTGGGTGTAAATAGTTAGAGTGGAAGTGAGGCCATGGTCCAGGTAAGTACTTGTTGGTTATTTCGTCCCATCCCAGACGGAGGCAGTTCCTCAGTTTAATCCCGAGGCTCTCTGATGTTCACGACCTCAGAGAAAAGGGAGAGAGGAACAGGCCGAGAGAAGACCGAAAAGGGACGGTCAATGTACCTAGCGTTTGATCGAACTCCTACCTTAAGACATTTATTTGAGACAACTAGTGTACAAGGTGTAACAGGTATTACGCTAAAGATGTTTTTAATTATGCAGAAGGCATGGCCTGATGAGTAGAATACTTTCATGTGCATAGGGATGAAGAGCAGGATTCCGGTAATATATTCATGAGGTGTAAGCTGACGATGTTCGAATTCTACCTGAGACTAGAAAGTGGGTGTGTAGTCACAATTGGTTGTTATCGGAAACCAAAAGAAGGTGACGATGTGGCCTTATTTATATATGCTCCACAGGATAAGGATTACCTAAGACACCATAACTACAATGTACGTAGGTATATGAAGATAGGAAGCTGAGCATATTAGAAGCAGGCTAAGATAAATAGATATCAAAGGAAGACTAAGTGTTGAAGGTAAGACGATCAAAAGATAGCGATAATGGACCGGGTTTCAGTGGCCAAAAGTGCCTGTTGGGTTAATCATTCTAGTTACTAATGAATAACTACCGTGTCAAAGGATCGGACAGCAAACCAGCTAAGCTGTGAAAAAAATATACCAAGAGAATAAACATTCTACAGAAGGACTGACCACTAGCGAGCCAAGGGCTATTCCCAAAGTTGAATAGAGCCTACAGCGAACAGCTGCTGCAGAGCAGAGATAGTGGCTAAAGGAAAGGATGTATCAGTTGCTGATTCAGCCATATCATTAAGACGTTTGACCACATATCAAGTAAACGCGAATAAGACAAACGACGGATAACGGCGCGCTAGGAGAGATAAATGGCCAGCAATAGAGTTCGGATTAAGGTTTCAGTTACCAGTGGATCCTACGGTGGCACCGAATATGTCAACAAACAGCTGAGCTGTGACGCAAACAATCAAAGAGAATGAACATTGTAAGAAGTGAGCGAGCTCCGGGTATCAGCAAAGTTGAATTGAGGCTATGGCGACTAGCTGCTATTAAGCAGAGATAGTGGCACTAGAAAAGGATGTATCAGTGGCTGGTGAAGCCATATGATTAAGAAGTTTGACAACTACTGGATACCGACAGTTTCAATGAATAAGTCAACAGACGAGCGCCGAATATGGAGACAGACGTCAGAGGAAAATAAAGGCTGGAGTGTCAAGTAGTGGCTCTTTGCAGGCTACATGGAGCCACCAACGACTAGTTACTGCCAACAGAGAGTGTTTCGCGGATGTAGCACCACTGCTCTTGGTCATGTATTTGCGCATCCCGATAAGAAGAATGCAGAAGCTTGAGAACACCATGAACAAACATTGTTACCTTGCTATCGCTATTAGGAATGCCGCGTTAGTCACCTGCTTCTTTTGGGCGATCCTTCCAACGTAGATCGGGTAATATGCGCACTCCGCTCGGTGAGTTGCGAAGACGAACTGCTGAGAGCAGGACAGCCTCTGTCGCATCTGCTGAGTCTAGTGTTACTCGAAGAATTCGACGTTCACCTAAGTGCACTTAGGTCGGGTGACGCACTACGCGTTGCAGCATTGCAGACTCAACCCGAATGCCACTCGCCACGAAGAGGGAACTCCACAGGTTGCGATCGTCTGACCAATTGCCTTTTATTGTGCCGGATTTGGACTCGGGAACATTGGTGCACACGAGAGTTAACGCAGCGTGGTTTTGTCTGGCGAGTCGGTTTTATAGTTTATGCTGGAAATTCGGGTTGTTTAGAAGGCACCACTGGATTTGACGGTGAAAGCTGCGTTGCTCTACGTGTGCACGGTATGGAAGATGGACTTACGTGTGTCGCTCCCAGCGTGTTTGTCGAGGCAATCGATGCGTACGTTACCTGCTTGATATCTTCACCAAATTTTCTTCGGCTAAATCTCCAGGTGAAGCGTCTATAATTGCAGAAGTGGAAGCAGGCATGGTTGAGACTTGTCCACTTATGGAAGTGAGGTGACCCAGTGGATTTTAAGACCCAGACGCTACAGTGTGGTTGGAGCGTCTAGCTCTTTTCTTTGGGTTAGATTCGGAGCTTACTTTGGCTGGTTGTGGTATTAGTGTGGCCATATTTACCTCCGTGGGATCGATCTTAATGTATGCAAAATGCGCGATAATCTCAGTCATCCTGGCGCACTTTTCATGAGCAACGATAAACCGTTGACAATTGGAATGACTTGAACAAAACCAAATTGTGTCAGCAACTTGGTTTGTCTGTCTCACCTCTTGGACGGGTTTGCCTATGCATTGCGGACAGAACGACCTAATGCAGCTAGAACGAGCAACAGTGATCTCATGGACTTTACTGCAATTGTCTGCGCAACATAGGCGACGTTGAACCACTGGTATGCTAGTCGTCCTCTTATTGTTTACAACAAGGCCTATCTAAGCGCTCAACTTGTTGAGCGTTCTTTGCGCCAGGTGTGACGCACGAATAGGTTAGAACACGCGCACGAATTGAGAGTAGTTCAACCGTACCAAGGTCAGGGGGTAGCGGCAGATGGAGTTCGTAACGTGCAGACTGTCGGGTTCAGCGATGAATCGACTCGCATTTGCACACACACACCCACACAAAGCGGTAGCGTGTGTAAATAGGCCTGCCTTAAGCGACGATGCTGTAGCGCCTGTAAATTTACTTATCTTTCATTGTACATTCCTTTCTTATTACAACCAATTCTTGTACATTAACCTTGTATACTTGTTTTGATTGACAAACAACACACTTTTTGAACCACGCGGGCAAATCAACGTGTTCTCTCTGTGTTTTTCTGTCACGGATTTTATGGCATTGTCGGTCACTAGGTTCTAACCTAGAGCAATATTCATCTACAGATCTCGTTCCGTCTCAATTGGTTTCACCATCGTCGTCCGTCATCCATCGGAGGACTAGGAAGGACTAGGAAGTTTTATGTGGTTGGACTTCTAACCCACGTCGAATCCTTCTGTGAGTCTTGTCATTTCTGATCATCATTTATTCATCTTTATTTCTCTTTGGGTCCGAGTCCACTACAATGCAGGTGGAGCGCTGATAAGCGTCCCTAAAACTGCTCAGTCGATGAGCGGATCAAAAACGCTATAACTTTGTTATGCTGTAACTTGCAGGGAAGGTTTACACGTAGTTTGGGGGCCCTCAGTTTCTTCTTCCGATTGAGACCAAAAGCTTTGCCGAGAAACCTGTTCGATGTAGTTACACAAGTAAACTTCGGCAAAGAATATGCCGAAAACTGGGAACTGGAGCCAGAATATAATCCACATCTGTTAGGTCTAAGAGTTGAGAAGCATTGAGTAGAGCTCGTCGAACTGGTTCATATGAGCGCACGCACGATATTTTGTGGGGAGAATTAGAGTGGCCACAGAGAGCAAAGCTACAGCCGACTTAAAGTGCGGCCGCACGGGTTTACCCTGGATATGTAGTGTGTGGATGGAACTGTGAATAATGCAGCGCATTACATCCATGGTTCTTCTGTAAGCACAGGAGTCCGGTGGATGTCCTATGGAGGGCACAATGATTGGCAAATCCAGAATCAGATGCCACTGACCATGTGTGTAGGTAAGTAATCATGTCGAGTGAATTTGTTACCATAAAACTGGGTAACTTTAGTTCACATTTTTGCTTTGGAATGCACCAAACATTTAGCAGTGCTTTTGATAAAATTGTTGACTTATCTGTTCAAGGGTTTTAGTGTTATAATGCTGTAAAAATGTTGACTAACGCAGTTCTCTATCCTTAAGGCAGTGGTTTTAATAGATGTACTGTAGTCAAAGTTACATATTAGAGGGCTACTTTGGCCAAGAAGACAACATATACACGGAAGCAATGTTGTATGACACAACGGTAAGTAAGGCCAAGGTTTATGTGTAGAAGGCATTACAAAACGCATCTAGTACATTATTAAATACGTAAACAAACATATCAAAAACATTTTTTCGAGTTCGACATTCTTTGATGGTGGAACACACTTGTCATCCCAATCAGGAAAGATTTCTAGTCGATTGTCACTGACATCTACAACAGAAAACAAGTAATCGACTTCGCTTAGACAAACGTTGGCAGCCGAGTCACTGGTCAGGCACATAGCTCCGTTACGGTAACAAGCTCCTAGGTTAGAGCCAAGACATTTTCCCCAGGGTGGACGTTCAAAATTTTATTTTCCGTTGTGGTGAATTTTCTCCGCCAGCGGCAAAGCGCATTTGTTTCATTTTTGAATGAATACCCCAGAAACATAAATGCAGATGGCATCTGCATATTCTTCATTTTCCTCTGGAATCATGCTCAGAACAGACGGGATTTATTGGGTACATGCAGTTTTTGTAAACTCCGACTGTGTTTTCTGCCGTACCTTCGCCCATGGTATGTTGAAGCTGCTTTAGCAGTCTTGAAAACCCATCCTTCTAGATGTTTTGGACCACTTTGCCACGGGAGTTTTTATAATTTGTCAGGATGGCTCTGTACTGTCTTCATAGGCTAAAAGAATGGTACGCTGGAGACAGCCGGAGGTGGGTCCAGTTAGATAGAATTGTAGCACCACAAAAGACAACTATTATCTTTTGTGTAGAATTGCACTGATGACCAACTACATTATCCTTGCTTGCTTTAATCTTTACATTACGTCCATGTTGACCTACGTCCTACTCGACACTTCATAGTCTTGTAACTTCATGCGCTCACGTGTTTGTTCTGGACTCGCTTCATCCGTCCGCGTCTTCTTGTAGCCCAACGAATACAGTCCGCTGTGTCCGACTCTAATTGCCATCTGATATGTGTGCTTAATTGCGCGCACCGTCTCCGATTATTATTTACTAGTCCCATAAAAGGCAACAAAGTTATATTGTTTTCATTGCAGACTCTGACAACGTTTAGAGGAAATTGTGGAGTGAGTTTCTTAATCAAAAGGACACAACAGCCAGTTTATCGGCGACAGAAAGGTAATGTCACTAGCTGAAACCAGTCCGAAAAACAGGTGTTGTCAGACCAGCCTGAACTTGAACAATTATATACCGACCACGGGGTGAGTGTGGTCACTCGGGTGACTATGGGCCAGCATGATAAAAAACGTTTCCAATTTTTCCCTGGTTATTTGTTATGGATAACATTCTTTTCTCGTCTGGATTAACTTCCACAATTTATGCCTGCAAGTGAACATAACATTAGAACCGCAGAGAACATTTGGTGTAGAAATATAGTTCAACAAAGAAGACTACTCCCACATGTAGACATTAGCTGTGTGGAAGTATCTGTTGTAAATCTGCAAGTATGTACAATCAGTAGCAATAGATACATAAAAACATGCGGAAAGCATTAATTTTAATTACAAAAGCTATTTATATATGTGGTGTCGTTACTTTAACTAATTTTTTTAGCTTAGTAGGAGGGTGGCAATAGTCAGCCCAGTAATCATAGAACTAAGCAGTGTCAGTGTGTAAACCGCCTTTACCCTATACCGTACAGAAAATGCTTTTCATGCTGTGTGGCTATCTGAGGACTGTGCTGTCTGGGTCTGTTGTTGAAGCTAAGCTTTCTGCTCTAATTTATTTTTAGGATGATCTTAGAAGCACAAGCTGATCCCATTATGCCTAGAATGTACAAATATAAACCTGGAGCTCGCCAATACAACACTATCCCGTCAGCCACCACGGTTCAATTTATAGAAGATTACAAAAATGGGACAGCGAACCAACGTGATGTGTGTAAGAAATATGGCATAGCACGGTCTTCGTTTCAAAAGCCATTCAGGGTGGACAAGTTTGAGGAAACTGTAAAGAAACCTGGTGGCCAGATTGTGCTCCCCGATGAGTTAGAGACTTCCCTAGCAGAGTGCTTGATCCAACAGGGGTTTCCATTTGACACAATGCATCTCCAAATGACTGTGAAGAGAACTTTGGACAATGAGGGGATCTGTGCCGTTGTTTAAAGACAAGGTACCTGGTGAGGACTGATGTAGCGGTTTTATGGACGGGTACAAGGACAAAATAATAAGTGGAATGTGTCAGAACATTTCTCGCAAGAGGGCAGAAGTTAACAGAGAAAGCATTGAGAAACTATTCTCTGAGCTAAAACAAGGTCTTGATGATGTGCCTCCAGAAAAAATCATAAACTATGATGAGACGAATCAAACTGATGACCCTGAAAGCAAACGTCTCATCTTCAACAGGGGAGTCCATTATCCAGAAAGTGGTGAATTCTACTAAGACACCCAGGAGCTTGATGTTGGGAGGATCCGCTACTGGTAAAATGCTACCAATTTATGTCTACAACTCTGAACCTCTATGGAGCACTTAGATTGAAGGAGGCCCACAAAAAACCAGGTTTAATCGATCCAACTCCGCTTGGTTTGAGCATGTCTGCTTTGTCGACTGGTTCAGATCAATGGCTCTGCCCTACTGTAAGAGTCTGGAGGGGAGGAAAGTTTTAAGAGGTGATAATTTCTCATCGCATTTCAGAAATAAAATATTGGTTCAATGTGACAGAAATAACATTTCGTTTGTGTCTTGTAGCGCAAAAAATATAACTGCTATCTTTTATGTACTATTTAATTGTTGACCAATTGTACATTATTCTTTCTTGTTTTAATCTTCCTTACAACCGGCTCGACACTCGACCACCTTGTATGTTCCCGCGCTAACGTCTACCTCCTGTCTTGCTTCATCCGTCCGCGTCTTCTCGTATTCCATCGAATACAGTCTGCTGTGTCCGACTCCAATTGCCTTCGGATATCCCCGCTTACTTTCGCGCAGCGTCTAAGACTAGTATTTACTAGTCTTACAAATTGGTGACTCGGATTCGCACGCGAGAATTCATACATTTTTCGTTCTTTGTGTTTTTTGGTGATTTCGTTCTTTCTCTCGTTTGTGTACGTGTATTCATTTATTGCTCGCATAATTTTAGTACTTTCATCGTGTTTTTGTTCATCCTTAAGCTTTTCGACGTATATTCCGAAAGTGGCATCTGAGTCGTTTTGCAGCGTAAACATACTTACCTTGGCTGTTCCAAGTCTCAGGAAACAAAGCCCAAAGGTTTGGTTTACGATATTCGAGATCAAACTGGAAAATAAGGGCATTACGGCAGACCGTCCGAGGTGTAGTCAGCTCGTCCTACACCCTACTTCGTCGGTTGTGACACTGGTTGAGGACATTCTACTCTGCCCATCAAATGAGGCAAAGTATGGAACGATGAGGTAGGCGATTTTAAAGGAGTTACGGCACAGCGCATGAGCTCGATTCGAACAGCTCAATGGTCTCAAGCTGGGAGATCGCAAGGCATCGGCGTTCCTCCGCGAAATTCAGCGCACCGCTGGTCCCTTATTCTTGAGCGAAGAATGCATAAAGGAACTGTGGTTTGCACGTCTTCCAGAGCCATTGCCGGTAATACTGTCCATGTTTCTGGTTACGCCCCTGAAAGAACTAGCTACCAAGGCAGACGCGGTGTTCGAACGTTTTCCGCAACAGACGATAAGTAGCTCCGCTGATGTATTCTCACCGATGAAAACCGAATATCATATTTGCTTCCAGTCGTCAGGCTGATCTGACCCTAAAGACGAGGAAATCGCGCCACTTCGCAGCAGGATAGCAGGAATGAAAAATTCAAAGCAGCGTGTGCCACGGTTATTTGTTGACCAACTTTTGACTACCGTTCATTGCGGCTCGTCTGTGCCTGCACCAAGTACGCCTCGTTCGACACGAAAGCGTAACAACTTCCCTCCACGTTCTCAATCAGATAATACCAAACCCGTCAAAGAAGTATGTTGGTATCGCCGCCAATATGGTGGAAGAGCTAGACGTTGTCGGGCTCCCTGCATTAGGCACGACCCAGCCGCTTCAGCGAATAGCTCGCATAATAGCACGAACAACGTATCTGTCAATAACCAAAAAATAGCCTGTTTTACGTTAAGGATCGACGTTCTTCCATCACGTTCCTTATCGACACGGGAGCGGAAGTTATCGTCATCCCAGCGACCGCTAACGACAAGCACTCAGAGCCCACGTACAATTTGCGTGCGGTAACGGTTCTCCGATAGCTTCATTCGGTCGGCGCATAATGAACCTAGACCTCAAGCTTCGCCGAGATTTTCAGTGGGTCTATATGGTTGTGTCCGTACCCTTCGCAATTATCGGTATCGACTTCCGCCGACATTTTTGGTTGCCTGTTGATGCTGGTCGCCACAGAATTTAAACGACCGTAAAAAATGGATGTTGATGGCGTCCTTTCAGATGCCTCGAACATCGGCCCTGCTTTTTGGATCGCAGACGCACCGTCCAACTACTTGAGCCTCCTCTCTGTATATCCGCGACTGGTTCGAGCGGTTGCAGAGCTTCCACCAGTCACGACAGAGTTCGCTCACCACATAGTCACGCGCAGTCAACCAGTTGTCGCAAGACCAAGACGGCTTGCTCCGGACAAATTACATGTAGCACGAGCTGAATTCGACCACATGCTTCAGCTCGGTATCGTCAGACCGTCCAGCAGCCCATGGCGTCACCTCTCCACATAGTCCAAAAGTAGGGCATGGGGGACTGGCGTCCTTCCAGCGAATATCGAATCTTGAATGAGGTTACCACGCCTGATCGCGTTCCGACCTCACACATCGTGGATCACACTGCCAGTCTGGCAGGTAAAATTATCTTCAGCAAAATCGACTTAGTGCGCGAATACAATCAAATCACGGTAGCCGAAGCGGACATGATTAAAACTGCGGTAACAACTCCATTTGGTTTATTCGAATTCCTGCGCATGCCATTCGGTCTAAAGAATGCCGGGTAAACTTTTCAGCGCTTCATCGACCAAGTTTGTCGCGGCAAAGAAAAACAGTGCGGGAACGATATCAAAAGATGTGTTCCCAAGGCTGCTGAAAAAGCTCATGGTTGAACTACTAAACCAAGAAGAGAACCTCAAAGCAGGCTTTAAAAGTGTGGTATTTATCCCTTTGACAAAACACCAGTACTCAACTGTTTGTAACAAGAATCACTCAATATTGTGTCTGAAGCGTTTACAGAACATCAGAAACGTCTTCACAATGGTGACAAGCACAGGACAGCCAGGAAGATAAGGAGCATGATGTATTTCCTGGGAGGAGCGTTATTGTCCCTCGGGATCAAAAAAATTGTAGCAGAGGCAGTTGCAGGAAGGGCAGAGCCAGAAACTGCGGAGGCGGCAAATGTGTCAAATGTTCCATCGCATGAAGAGCTGAACCTGTCCAGTGAAGACGAGTGGACACCCACTGAAGAAGCCAGGAACAGGAACAAAGTTGATTATTTTTGCTGAAATAAATCATGCTATCTGGTAATGGGTTGTTGCCCGCCTGAAAACACTGCGCAACCACGACGCGTTTCGATGTAATTACATCTCATCAGGTGGAGATAGCAGGCCTCGAACCCGCGACCATTGGCATAGTGGCCGATACCTCTACCCCTCTGGATACCGGGTCACCGCGAACAACGCTTGGCACAACGGTAAATGACTCATTGGAGGGTCAAGTTTAAACTACACATTGTGTGATTAGATTGCGACGCGCAAGCTCAATGCAGTGGACCGCGATGCACATGGAAGTGAACCTTAGTCACTGCGATCACTGAGACCGTATTGAAAGCATAGGGCAATTGAGTGTTGCGCGCCTAAAAACACTGCGCAACCAAGACGCGTTTCGATGCATTTACATCTCATCAGCTGGAGATAGCAGGCCTCGAACCCATGACCATTGGCATAGCAGCCGAAGCCTCCACCACTTTGGCTACTGGTTCACCGCGGGCAAAATTTGGCACAACGGTAAATGACTAATTGGAGGGTCAATTTTGGACTGCATGTTGTGTGAGTGGTTTGCGACGCGCAATCTCGATGTAATGGACCGCGATTTACGTTGAAGTGAAAATTAGTCACTTGCGCGTCGCAATCCATTCGCACAACGTGTAGTCCAAACTTGACCCTCCAATAAATCATGCTATCCTTTAGGTACCACTAAATGTATTGTGGCGAGTGTGGAGTGGTGCGCTCCGCGGACTGGGATCAACTGGTGCGAACAATTACCTCATGCAGAATTTGTAGCTGTCGCAATAAAATTTGCTGAGACAACAAATAGTTGTTATTATCCCAATCCAGATGTCCAAAATGAAGCGATTGGCTTGAGGGTTCCGAATCCCTCCCATCGTTCCTTACTTGCTGCGCGACAGCTCGCACAGTACCACAGATTTAGCAGCTTCGTATCATCTCAATGCATTGAAACCAAACCTTTCATTGCTTTAACGAGTTGCGTATTCGTGCAGCCTGTGGATGGCCCAGTGGAACCCGATGGTTTGGTAAAAATATCCAGATATGTACCTGACACCGTAGCAAACATGTTTACCGGTTATGTGAGGCAATTGTGTGAATTAATAAAAAAGGAATTAAAGTCGAGCAAACCTGCAGCTGATTTATCTGGTAAAATCGAGAAGGCTTGGCACCGGTGGATCACGGGACTAAAATCCTTCGGAGCACTAAAGGTACCTTTTCTAGAGGGATACTATGTATACGTTAGTTGTTCAGGCTGTTGGATCTCTGCAGGTGGGAGGTAGATCTTCGGATACGCTGATCCAGAGAGGACAAGTCTGAAGCGGGACGCACAGGCGTACCGTTGCAATTTCTGTACTCTCCCATAGTTGTGGGAGCGGGGTCAGAGCGAACCACAGCGAAAAGCCAACGGATGATCAGTGCGAGGAAACTCTTTTGGATTTAGGGTGGAGTAGAGGCGGAAGAATTACTATGAAAACCACAGCCTGCATGTCTAGATTATAGTCAGATAAACACATCTGCGCCGTCTGTCGAGGTCCCGCATAACCCATTATTTATCAACCCCATCGGACTAACTATGCAAAGTTGCATGTTTCCATTGCAACTCGCAACGTGGTATCGGCACTTGGTCCCCATAACCCTGGCTGACGTTTGCTCCTACGGGCTATTGCTTTCCTAGCCATGCCTACGTAGTTTTACTCCAACCGCCGCTGTTAGATACGGTCGCGTCCGTACTGTGTAACATGCCCAGGTGTCCCAACACTTGGCATGGATTTGCTCCCATCCCAAACCCGCTGTGACGATTGTGAACTCCCCTCCCGTGCTATTAACTCCAAGGGCACCCAAGTCCTTGTTGTTCTTTGATCCCATATCCACACCGAGACGCAGTAACTTCATTCCACTTGAACGAAATGACACGTATCTTCCTGTTCATCGTACAGCGGCCCAGTGTGATAAGATTTTGGACACATTAAAAAACACTTGTGTTCCTCTCTTGGATTCTGTGCTGTGGGCTTGCTGTACGGTGACGCTATTTCCTTGTGTAACTGTTCGAAGGCGCGGTTGTTCAGGACCGAACGGGCACTGTTGAGGTATGTAAATATGTATCTGAGTTCTATTTTGTTTAATAGTATGGTAGTTGACGTCTCGGCTTCCCTTCCTGGTTGGACCCAGGAGTTTTTACGAATCACTCGAGTCTCAAGCGAATATGTCGCTTACAATGTGTGGTCTAGGCTTGGCCTCCCTGGCGCAATCGTGGCGTCGATGCACATGTGGCTTTCTAACGTAGAAGTACCAAAGTCGCCAGGGGATTGTTTCACTTCCCTTATCAGCGCAGACTGCGGGCCTTGAGATTCTATAGTGGTGAAAATCGCCATCGGCGACGAGATCTGATCATGGTTTACTTAATACTGACGAACCCGAATCACCCTTGCCGCGACTTGTTGCAGCTGAGCAGAAACGCCAAATTGAGAGGCCACCGGCTCAAAATCGAAACGCAACAGTCGACTTGAATGTTGAAAAAACGTGTACTCACTTCGGTAGTCTCAAACATGGAATGCCTTTTTAACTCACGCCATCCTTGCCCCAACATGAACGTTTTACCAAAAGTGCCTTGATAACACGCTTTCACACGTACACTACTTGATATAGTAAGTTTCACAAGAAGGACGAAATACCGCGAACCAATATATGCGCCCAAAAGCCTCCTCCGCAATG
The DNA here is from genome assembly GCA_944474145.2 of Dicrocoelium dendriticum. Taxonomy (NCBI): domain Eukaryota; kingdom Metazoa; phylum Platyhelminthes; class Trematoda; order Plagiorchiida; family Dicrocoeliidae; genus Dicrocoelium; species Dicrocoelium dendriticum. The sequence continues at coordinate 843 of CALYDF020000720.1, read as the reverse complement.
TGGCGGTCAGAAAGCTCGCATCATCCTACAGGTGAATAGCTTGGATGCGTCGAAAGTGGAGTAACTTATCATATCGTTGAGATGAAGCGGCCACACGTGAGCGTAGCCACTTCCGTATTTTATTATTTCACGCGTAGTACGTGAAATATAGCTGCTCTCCCATATTTGCTCGTGTGTGCACGTTCGATTCCCATTTCACTAGCGTTATAAAACAATGCAGCTGCATCTGTTGGAGCTTAAAACGGCGATTCACTTATCCATGGATTCTGTTGGTTTTAACTCCAGTCACATGACTTTTTACTCGTGAAAAATCACGGGCCGACTGCGTCACTAGATATTTTCAACTGATCACATCCCCAAGTTAATCACGTTCATTCGTAAGACAGCAAGTTTTCTCCGTAGCGCAGAGAATATAAACCTAATAACCACCGAACTTGTATCCAGAATCGCACTCAACGGTCAACCAAAATATCAGCCAATAGCAGTTGGTCACTGTGTCAGCTTAGCTAGGAAAATAATTAAGTGAGGAAATTTGTCCATGTTTAACACAGATAAAATTTTATAGAATACGTCATGCTCATGCATGAGTGGTGAACAGTCGTGCGATTTTCATGGCCAGCTGTTTCAAGGGTATGCATTTCCTCACCGGTGTTTTTCGAAGCGATGTGCACTAGATGGCAGTAACAGCACTAGGGGTGTACCACAATGCGTGAAAATTTGCTTTTTTGTTTCAATTAGATGTTGTCTGACGCTGCTTGGAACAAATCATCAAGCGATCACTACCAGAAGAACAGGGTCATTATCGTGTTCGAATGTAGGTAATTGGCGAGCTTATAGCGAAAG
>CALYDF020000719.1:0-25870 GCA_944474145.2 Dicrocoelium dendriticum | reverse complement strand
GGCTTGTTATGCTGTGTTTCAAATTGTTCAGCCCAACTCTTCAGGCGCGTTGACAAGGGATGTAATTTTGTCCATCCGCATCACGTATGGACGTGTTAATACTAAGGCACCTTCTGCCAGTTTCTTGTATCAGATGGAGTAACTTCCGATGGATACCAACGGTAACGGCCATTTCCATCTCGGATGCACAATGAGACCAAAAGGAATCGCGGTTTCTCTTCAGGATAGCACGCAGTTTTGCCCTGAAGACTCTTCGACTCATTGAGTTTGCTGTTAGGCGGAATGTGTCGGTGATCATCGGGAATTTATGGAGACTGCATAAGGACCGAATGTCTATGTTGCAATTACGTTTGCCAAATTAACGTGTCTGCTGCTAATAAGGTCAGGCCAATATGCGGCCTGTGACCTTCCGCTTACTCAGGTCGGATGCCAGTGTACTTTGATGCGAATTGAGAACATCTGGTTTCGCCAGCTAGCGTGTGTCTATGTGCTCACAACGCCTTTGCGGATGTCCACCGAAACACACCTGCAGGTAGGTGCAAACAAGTGCATGGTCAGAGCCCAAACTGGTGCTCCGGTTCGAGCGGCAGCGGTAACTGATCACGATATGATGGATTTGCGCCCATGGCTTATTGTTGCTGTTGAGCGCTTGTCATCCTCCGGCATGTGCTGTGTCATAAGTCAGTGCTCACAAGCAAGACGAACACTTTACACAGGTGTAGCAACCACTTACCGTCATCGTTAAAGCAGCTCAAACTGTGTTTGACGCCCAGATACACCTCATCGATGGTCAGTTTTCTAACTTAGGAGTTAAGATCACCAGGCAGCACAACCATATCAGTAATTTTCCCGAAACGTAAGTGGTCGTTCAGTTGGTAATAGAATTTAAGTTTCACTGAATCAGCGCTAAATCTTGTGGGGGCATAGGCCGCACTGACAAACAGATACCGATTGTCCCAGTGCCATTTCGAAGCTTTGAACCAACCAGCCAATCTGACGGCGCCCATTTGGCTGTTGCTTTGGGTTCAGTCAAACAGATAGGCTTCCGTCCGCGGACTCAAAGCAATGCCCACACCGGCATAACGAGCATCTGAAGCTCCGATATCTCTAGATAAACGCAATGAGAAAGCGTCCTCAGCATCACTTGTGGGGATAACAGGTCAAGCAAAGAGCTCGAACATGGTGGGTGAATTTCTGGCAAAAGGCAGCTATCGATAGAGGAGTTCTCTAGTGCTCAGGTAAGTGCTGCCTATTGGCCACTCTGCAATAAAATACGTAGTTCAGGGCATGCCAGATAGAGCAAGGATCAGAGTCTCTAAAGAGAAACGAATGAACAGTGGTTGTCTGCTTTTCAAGACAGATATAAGACAAAAGTTGCGATACATAAACATTGAGATCGTTATCTTGAGTCGCAAACACAATATCAGTAGAAATACCCAGAAGGTTGTACACATGGACAAATCTGCAACACCAACCAAAATGTTGCAGTCAAGACCAAGGTAACAGAATCGCAGGTTTCCAGAGCTTCTGTGCACGTGGCACAAGTTGATGGGCCCTAATTAGCAACGTCGCACTAATTGCCAAAATTATTGGGTATTTGTTGCGCAATAACACTTTGAACGCGATCACCGGGTTAACTTGATAACCAGTTGCCTTGAGGTGCTTGGTGATAGACGATGCCGGGCTTTGTATAATCCTCAGATTCGCTCTTATTTGTTGCGTCAGCACATTGCAATCACCCATGGTCAAGATGTGAGTGTATCTCCATTTTAATGTTAGCCGTAGAACAGTTGCAAGTTGGTAGTCCGTTTCAGATGTAAAGGGGACGGTACACCAAGGCTATAACGCAAGTGTCTCTTCCTCTTAACTGCAGGCGGCACCAAAGCGAATCAGGAATCAGCGAATCTAAATCCGCCTTGACGTCACACTGCAAGTCGCTTCGTAATACGGAATTACGCCCCCTCCTTTCATCAGTCTGCCGTTTCGCATGAGTGATATGCCAGGTAGCGAAAATCCAGCGTCCGTCATTTCAGGGTGTAACCACGTCACCGTGTTGCCGATGATATCATAGTTCTGGGAAACTTGTCCAGCCATCAATTCGGCCAGCTTATTGTAGATTTTCTGAGCATTCATGTACAGGCAAACTAGTTTCTCGGTCTCTAGTAGACCACAGGGGGTCAAATAAGTCAGGTGTGTGGCGGTGCCGATCAGTGTGAGGTCGGCCGTTGTTCCAATGTCTTCTACTAGAAAGATACTCTTCGTTTCTGCCATCCTTGTTCGTGGCTGACAATTAAAATTCCGGTTTTGCCTTGCTAAGCTTCAGTTTCCTCTTGGTGTTGTACAAAAGTGTTTTTCACTCACTGCCGTTTTCACATCTGGATACTGTTCACAAAAGGCTCTAAAAGTGGGTTCAAGTAGAATAAGTAGCTTTTGCTGCAGGTTCGGCAAGTTAATTCCAGCAATCAAGCGATAACGGAATTGGGTGTGCAACTAGTCACCAAGACTACATCATGCAGCTTGCGTTTGTAGATGCAGGATACAAGCGCGTAAATCTTGATCACATTTGCGTATAAGGGTGTGAAGTTTGGCTCTTTCTGTCGCTTCAGCATTTGCTGGCTGAACATGTTTAAGCACTAACCTTTTCAGTGCATCATAGTGTAATAAAGTCAGTGGCTCAGGGAAAGCTAAATTCTTCAACAGACTGTAAAATTCTAGTCCAATAATAGTAAGGAAATGTGCAGATTCACTTCATCATTTAAATCTTTCCTTTCCATGTAATCCTCAATATCGCAACAGATGGAATGAATATTTCGGTTAGCTGGATTGCACAAATCCGTGATAAAATGTTTGTCCGAGACGCCAATTTTAAGAAATAATAGAAATCGACCTATCAGTATAATAGTAACTCGGTTAGCAACATAAGTCGGAAAGAGCGCGTTAACACTACGATGCAGATTGAGAAGCATTATCGAATCCGTCAAAAATGTTGTGTTGCATTAGAGACTGATTTCCTCGTCGACGTTCGCTGCTATTGGTATGGTAAGTACAGCAGCGGTGGGCTCTATGCTTGGTATAGATACGCTCTGAATAGGACTAACCGTGGACTTTCCAATACTCAGCGAGTTATTAACACTGCCTTCAACATTTTCGCCTCGCAAATATAAAGCACACCGTAGCTCATCTCACTTGCATCAGAAAAATGTAGCAACAGTAAGGAGGATGTACTGCATCCAAACGGAGTGACACATCGTTCCACAGACGGGCTGTCAAGTCCATACGTGCTCAACGACCATTGGTTCCAAGTCCGTAGATCTTCTATGGAGAGGGGGTGATCCCAAGCGGCCTCTTTCGTACGAAATTTTGTAAAAGAAGCTTTGTTGGTAACAGTGCTGATGCAATGAGGCCAAGATGATCATAGACGGAAGTGACAGATGAGAGTATGTTTCTGCAAGCTAACAATTTATCAAAACTTTCCAGCTTGGAGTTTATGCGGTCCAGGAGGACGCACCAGTTTAAACCAAGGACCCTTTCCACGCGGTTGCCTTCAGTCACATCTTGCATTCTGAGAATCTTCAGTTCCATCTCGAGCAAAAGCGCGATAACCTGGCTTCCATTACTGATATACTTTTTAATATGGAAACCTCCACTGGCCAGTATACGGGCAACATGTTTGGTGAGTTCAATGGCTCCATGAATAGAATCAACACTGAAGAGGCAATCGTCGACGTAGCAACAATTTCTCGCGACTTTAATGACCTCCGAGTGGAATTCGCCTGCATCGTCGGCAATTACTTGATGTAAAGCAACATTTGCACAACTATAAACGATGCGAAACAGATTATCACGGGATAAAACCCAGTAATTGACCCGTCCGTATGATGGTTTGGGTGAGTACAATAAAGTCGAAAGATATGCGAGTCGTTTACCGAGCGTCTACTGATATAAATGCGGTCAGTAATAAAGTTAGTGTGAAATAAATTTCGAGTGGACGCATACAGAACTACCCGGGGTACAGTGATCCTTAATGTAATGCGTGAGAAAAGTAAAATATGGTCGCTCACTTATGCGCCGCCTCCTTGAGTCCATGTGACACACAAATCCTGTAGAAGGACATACTGGAAGTAAGCTTAAATGAGGTAGTTTAGTTGAAGAAGTGTTAAGAGTTAAGAGCAACATCCAATCATTTTTAAATACATCCAAACTAGGAAAGGATGCAACTGAGTCTAGGAGAGCGTTTCAGGGACGGTGAATCCTTTGGGCAATGTAATTACGTCGGCTCTCTAGACGGCTATATTCTCCCCTCAATTTCTTTCAGTTACCTGTGAGCTGCGTTTGCTGTCGGTTTCAGCAAATGGCAGCATACGCGGTTGGGTTTGCTCAATATTTGCTACGCTACTATGAGATCGCCTCGCAGCCCCCGGTAGTGTCCGATGAAGACTCCCAGCAAATTCATCCTTCGGTGTTAAGAGTGATGGCGCAGGCCCTTTACATACTTTGTTGCTCTTCGTTGTGGTGCCTCTAATGCCTTTATGTCGCTCCACAATCAAGGCCGCCAAGCTTGGATAGCGTAGTCAACTTGGGGGTGCACGCAGGCATTGTGTACCATGGAGAAACTTGATGGATCAAATCTTCCAAATGCACTTTGCAGCCGACTGGTGTGCTCGTTGCCCCTTTTCGCAACGACTTCAGCCAGTTGTGAACAGATGAGGTCACTTTGTATGAGCACACTAAGGTCACGTTCCTGGGAGCTGGTTTGCAATCTATGTGCCCCAAGCAGATACTAGTGGCATATCTGTGGCGTAATTGCACATTGCGACATTTGTCTGCGTTGCATGGTATGGTGTCCTAATCTGACAAGTTTGAAAACGTACTAAGAGCGCACTGGAGCACTTCCTAATCGCTTAGCCCTTACACATTCGCTGTATTTTGACATCGACCGCGAACTATAGAAAATTGACAGCAAACAATTTTGCTATATCGCATATGATTACCAAGAATAGACGTGGCTCAAGCGCCAAGCATCGTGGTGCACCACACTCCAGCTCAATTGCATCGGCCAGATTCCCGGACTCTCACTTCCAAGCGACGTTCGTGAGGCAAAGTACTTATCCAGCTCAGGATTAGGTCGCCAATGTTGTGAGGCGGATTTCCGGGTGATCAATAACCACATCGGAAGTTAACATCCTAGTAAAGGATCACACCACCCCCTCCCGCTTCTATCCTTCCAAAGCAGCAACATCCCGGATAAATTAACCTCAGCATTGGTTATCACAAAGTGTAACCAGGGCTCTGTAATCATGACGAGGTTACGCGGTTGTCAAGCAGGGAGTTCTCTAAGTTCGGCCAACTTACTAAGAAGGCGTTGGGCGTTGGTGAGCAAACACTATAGTGTTTTTGATGTCGGAAGTGTGTTGTTGTCAAATTTGTGTTTTCTTTTAAGCTAACCCTTAGGTGGCCGGCCTTGAAGCGTTTTATGAGGCTCAGTCAATTTGTACGACATCGTAACATGATCTTGAATATCAATTTCAATTGTGCTGCGCTCTGTACTGTTGTGGGTCGTGCGTGCTGTTGTGTCGATCCCACCGCAGAACTGTGCAAGCAAAGAATCTACGGCAGTTGCAAGTTTCATCGAATTGCTTACCACTCCTGGCCCATGCTGTATTTAGCCGGATCTCGGTTGGCAACCTGGCTGGAAACTTTGATCAGTTGTCTCTTCTGTTGTAATACAAGTTTCATTAAGCTTGGACCGCAACCCTTTTAGTTAGATGATGACGCAATTCTTAGCAACGATTTGGCAACAGCATTGTCCAGAGAGAATGTTTTGCCGATGTAGCATTACTGCTCTCGGTCATGTGTTTGTACTTAATGACCAGAAAAATCCAGAAGCTCGGAAGCAACATGGATAAATATGATATACATTCTGTTGCTGTTAGGAATGCCGCGTTGGTCGCCTTCTTCTTTTGGACGATCTCACCAAGAAAGTTCGGGTAACTCGCTCGGTGAGTTGTGAAGTTGAACTGCTGCGAGCAGGACAGCCTCTGTCTTATCTGCTGTGTCCAGCGTTACTCGAAGTATTCGATGTACACTGAGGTCGGGTGATGCGTTATGCGCTGAGCGTAGTAAGCTCAAACCAAATACCAATGGCATCACAGATGGCACTCCATTGTTTGAGATATTCTAGGAAATTGCGCTTTTAAAGCAACATTTTTCCCGATGAAATTTTCAGTAAATACGTTAACACCAAAACACCATAGGATTTAATTCCGGACAAATATCTCTGCATATTCTAAAGTGCGTGCTACAGAACAAGTGAAAATTAATAGCATCAAGAATAGTTAAGGAAACTTAGGTAGGTACATACGTAAACCCACATACACGCGTGCACACGTCTTTATCAATTCAAAAGCTGTCTATTGGCTTACTACCACGGTAGAGTCCGTGTGACAAACTCGTCCTTCTGCACACACAGACTACTAGGGTCAAGCTGTTTGATTGCGACCACCTCAGCGTATCGCAGCACATGAGTGTTGTTTGATGCGTAGATCACACTGAACATACGCGTGGGGTCAACACAGTGTTCGTCGGTCAGTAGATGGCGGGCGATGGATGACGCAGGCGTCTTAAAAGTTTGACCACTTGTGTTCCTTGGCTGTACAACTTGGGTGGTGGACGTGGCTAGGTTCGAAATGTGAATCCTGACCCACGCTGCGATATGCTTCCCGATTCTCACCTGCAACTGGCACTTTATCATACCTATATAATTGGCCTTGCAAGTACATGTGAATTTGTGAATGATGTGTGAATGGCTGGACAGAGGTAGCTGCGGTTTAACCGAAGGTGTGGGGATGCGCGTCATTGTGTATACCAGTACGGGTTGCGCCGCGGGATACACTCGTGCAAGCGTGGATTTCAAACGCCGTCGAAATATTTGGCCTACATCATCTTTAAACGGTATCTTCAATGGAACTTTAACCTCTGGCACGGTGGGCACTTGCTCTTTCGCCCTCTTCTTACTGAAGTGTGCGATGAAGGAATTTGGATACCCGTGTTTTTCTAGGGTGTTAGTGAGGAATCGCACCTCTTCATCTAGCGTGCCTGGCTTGCAGATTTGTCTTGCTCTGTCAAACAGGTTGCACCAATCCCTGTTTGTAACATTTGGGTACAAAACTATGGAAGTTCAGATATTGGCCCTTCCACGTCGGTTTACGGTAGACCGATCTACGTACCGATCCATCAGTTCTGGTTCGTTTCGGTATGTCAAGAAACGGGCATGCTATCATTCTGCTCTCACCTCATCGTCATCCTGAGGTTTTGGTGCAGATCATTTAATTTGGTGTTCAGTTAGTGTTAGTAGTTCTTCTTGATCACAAATGATCAATATATCGTCCATGTACCGGCGAAATAGCACACCATTGCTTTTGAAAATAGTATTTCACATTCGATGTACTTAGCAGCAAGAGCCGTTCTATATCCGACACTAGAATACCCAGTTCTAATTGGCTTTCAGTTACATGGTTGCATTTGATCTGGATAGACCCTTTCAGTGGTACGTTGGTGAATAGTGAGACAATATCGATGCTAGCCATAGACTTTCCACTTAGCTGGATACCATCCAACAATTCCACTAGTTCGAAAGTGTCCTTTAAGCTGTGCTTACCCACTGACTTCATGACTGGCTCCAGTGCCATCACTAGCCATTTGACCAGCCTGTGTTGTGGCGAATTGCTCATGGATAAGATTGGCATTAGTGGGACATCCACCTTGTGTAATTTGGCAGCCCATAAACCTGAGGTGTCTGTGTGCCTCTGGGTTTTAAGGATTTTGCGGTTGCATCGGTAATGAAGTTTCCTTCTAACAAAGTGTGCAGTTCCGTGTTTACCCTTCTCTCTAGTTCAGCCACGTTGTCAGTGCTTTCGTCGGGTTCGAAGTTTGTGTGGTCACTAAGTATCGTCATCCTCCACATACGCGGATTTGTATAACATCACAGCTTCCGATCCCTTGTCGGGGTGTAGGATAACTACTTTTCCTTCGGATCTAAGGTGCTTTAACGTATCTAAATGCTTGAACTCCAGGGGAATTTCGTCTGGAGGTCGTAATTCGATATTACTGTTCTAAATCAACGAGTTTTGCATTCAATCACTGCTCCTTATCCCTGGAGGTTGGTGTCAGTCCATCAAGTCGTCTATAGAATACCACAAGATGCGCATGGGTTTCTATCTTGTTAATGCTCTGCGGCGGAACACAAAGTTTTAGATCACGGGCCATTGCATCAAGTTACAGCTGAGTTAATTGTACAGATGAGAGCTTAGTTACATATCTCGATGGATCAAAAGGTAAAATGGACTTAAAACTTTGTGGATCAATGTCTTTTCCAAACGCTCGAAACTGAAACTTTACTTCGATGAACATGGTTCACTCTACTTCTCGACGGACCCCAATGTGTTTCGTTGTTCAACCCGGCTTCATTTACGAAATCTAACAGTTGCCTTGAAAATCTGTCAAACCAGCCTTGGTCATCGCGTTTCGCGCTACTGTACTTGTCAACGAACGGGCTGGAGGGGCACACACGGGTGTCGTACACAGAACAATGTGCCACATATTACAAGCCTTAATGCCCTGACGTCAAGCGGCATGTGAGCGATGCGGCTGGCCGGGTTACGCTGTGGTCAAATGTTGCAAGCGTTAGCCAGCACTGGAATAAAGAAACAACCTAACACTTCACTGATGGAGACGTTGCGTTCCGTGTGCTGTTTAGACAATTGTCGGCGCTTGTGTAAATGGAACAACCGGGTCACAGTTAATCCAGGGATCGAAGGTGCGAGCTAGGGAATGGACCCCACGGTGAATGTGGACGGCAGTATTATTATTTACGTATCCATGTGCGTCGAAGATCTCTTCTGAGTGGGTAGTGTATAGCGTTTCGACATTCACTGCTGAAGTTTGAAAACCCCAGTTGTGCTGAATGCGCGTTCGCAAGATACATTTCCTGACTACAAATGGATGGTATTAAGTACTTTAAAAGTTCACTTGTCTAAATCAAATGTCCTGTCATTACCACGTTCAACAAAGTAGAATCATTTCGACAGGCGCCATAAAAGTTAACGGAATAGTACACACCCCAATCGTGTTGTGAGATATATGTGCCTTACATTTTCTGGCTGTTTGACGTTAATTCGCACTTTTTGTACGACAGGCAATGATGTCATTTGTCACAAATCGCATGAGGATTCAAGCGGTGCACAATTATCATGACACTGGATCATCTGGTCCACGGTATTGACTCAGTGTAACACTTAGTCATGTGGACCACTCCGGCTGATGAGTTACTTTCTATCAGAACAGAAGGGCGGACACAGCTCTCTATGTCAGATGTGGTAACATCCATATATCCGCGCCAACTACACCTCATATGTTTACGCAGGTAATTAGGTCAAACGATGGATCATCCAAACAATCGAAAGTGTATACAATTTGTATTGGACAGCTTTCCGGCCCTTTTGATAATGTAAAGCAAGTTGAGTTTGCAATAGAAAACGCTGACTTAATACCGAAAGTACAGCTCCCGAACCGGTTGATGTGAGTTCTGAACTTGACAGGCCAACATCTAATCGGTTAACGAAGTAACAAGCCAGTACACACTTAAACAGCGGACATAAATCGCACAGTGGTGGGTTTGATTAGACACGCGATTCATTCGGTCAGCTTCAATAATGATATCTTGTTTAGCAATCGATGCGTTTGCGAACGCAAGGTTCCCAAAGACTTCTCTGCATGTTTTGGGTATCCAAATTTTTCCTGCACCAGTACACCCAGGTCACGCTCCTGAGAGGCCTTCTGCAATGCGTGATCTCCAAAGTTGTAAATGCTCGCCGGCTGAAGACACAGATGAACCACCCTGCGCATAGCTAAGTTAAACAGAATCAGGTTCCTCATTTACCGTTCATATATGCAATCTATGTCATGTTGGAGTAGATCATGATCTTCATCGTTACTAATCTCCTACCATATATTGATATGGAAGAGTAGTAGGGAGAGTTGAATGATATAGGTAGAATTTCGTCACATCTAGGCTCACTCAGACAGCCGACACACGCCCGGAAAAGCACTGTACGCGCGTTTCATCCTTCCGGGAATCATCAGCAGTGCGCATTCCATCGGACCCCTGGTAGGGCTCCAACCCGCAACTCGACTGTTGCCAGTCCGTGCTTGAGACCACTGAGTTACGGGGGACGGCAACGACCGTCGTGAATAAGTTACTAGATGTGATATAGCGCCTAGATATGACGAAATTCTACCTATACTATTCAACTCTCGTTGGTTGGTAGAACTTCTTGAGCCTTTGCGTAGACGAGTCGCTGTACATACCCTAAAGGACACTTTTGCGTTTGTAGATGCCGTGCGTGATGTCAACATCCAGAACCAAACTATGTGCTCTCTAGATGTCACCTCACTGTTCACGAATGTGCCTTTATTTGAAACGATTGAGTTCATTTGCGACTTTATTGAGGAGAACCATCTTGATATTGGCATACCAACTCTGGCACTGAAAGAATTACTGCCAAGGTGTACATTTAATGTACAGTTCCTATTCAACGGGGATATATACCGACAGCGCGATGGAGTTGCAATGGGTTCCCCGCTAGGACCATTCCTCGCTGAGGTTTTCATGAGTATGTTGGAACAGGGTAAACTGAAAGCGGTCATCAGTAGCCTCACGTTATATCACCGTTAAGTAGATGACATTTTCGTCCTACTTGACACATCCGGTAACATCGAGAAGCTCACCAGCGTATTTAACCAGGCTCACAAGGCTATACCATTCACCTACGAGGTAGAAGAATACGATGCTTTCCATTTTTTCGATGTAGCTCTACAAAGACTTGAAGATGGGGCAATAAAACGTAGCGTTTACCGAAAGTGCACTTGGAATGGACAGTACACAAACTTTAAAAGTTTTGTGCCGCTTCAGATTAAGAGAAACTTGGTCCTCAGTCTCATGTACCGGGCCGAAAGAATCTGCTCAAAGGTTACTCTTTTCGAAGAGTTGCAACTAATACGAGCGACACTAAAACAGAATGGCTACCCAGAGAATTTTATTAATGCGAATGTGGGGCGAAACAGGGAAGCACCTATGGTCCTGATGGCGGAACGGAAACCTATTTTCCTACAACTGCCTTACAAAGGGGAAATAGTATCCGAGAATCTATCCCGCCGTCTCACGTCCACACTCAGGAATACCTTCCCAGCGGCGAGGTTGCAAATCCGCTTCACCAGCAGCCCAGTAGTGAGACTAAACCTCAAGGATAAGCTGCCTGTCCACGCCAAATCAATGTGTGTATACTCATTTACCTGCTCCTGTGGAGTAGCATACGTTGGTCGTACGACAGGACGCTTATCCGAAAGAGTGAAGGAACACCATCCGGCCTGGCTCGGAAATGGAGGCCGAAAGGTCACCAACTCTGCCATCGCCACGCATCTTGCGGATACGGGTCACGCCACCAAGTCGGCTGACTCGTTCAAAGTAATCTATCAGGCCCCAGAAAATCGATCAAGGTATTTCTGTAAGCGGATATTAGACGCCGCAGAAGCCATCGCCATTCGGCTGTACGAACCAGCACTGTGTACGCAGAAACGGGTCACTCACGCGTTGAGCCTACCTTGGCCAGGACGGACTGCAGTTGACCTGTACGCATGTACGACTACAACTGTAACCTAACCGAATGTGTGCCATAGCGCACTAAGATCAATTTGGTTGACTGACGACCCGTTTTGTCTGTATACAAAAAGTTTGCATTTCATGTAATTGTAATAAGCCTGATGAAGAATTACTGAAAACATATGTTCGCTTACACAGACTTTGATCAATTAATGGGTTTTTTCCATTCAGTACTCTCGTATAATCAGTACGCAGACCAAACTGCTTATAATGCCATAAGTTAATTGGTGGCTTAAGTTTGGTAAGCTGGTCGCTTGGTGAGGGAGCTACTCTGTCCTCTGCACGGCAGTAACGTGTAAGTCAGTGGATAGTGAGCGGCGCTTTATTACATCTAGTAACTTATTCACGACGGTCGTTGCCGTCCCCCGTAACTCAGTGGTCTCAAGCACGGACTGGCAACAGTCGAGTTGCGGGTTGGAGCCCTACCAGGGGTCCGATGGAATGCGCACTGCTGATGATTCCCGGAAGGATGAAACGCGCGTACAGTGCTTTTCCGGGCGTGTGGCGGCTGTCTGAGTGAGCCTAGATGTGACGAAATTCTACCTATATCTTGATATCATCGACAAAAAGCAGGAAACTTGAGGAGAGAACTCTTGCCAGGTGGTTGATAAACACCAGGAATAAGCTCGGTCTCAGCCCTGTGGGACACCAAATTTCACCTCATTTAGGTTAAAGACTGATTACCTAATACGCACTTAAAGCTTCCGTTGGAGAGAAAAGTTGTCAATCCAACCAAGAACGGGATCTCCTATTCCAAAGCTCTGTGGCCTGTGAAGTACGATGCTTTGAACTGTTCGGTGGATGATGCTGATAACGCAAGATCATTTAGATTGAAGTCCCCGGAGATGAGAATGTGGTCTTTGGTAGTGCGTGTTACTCTGTTCAGGCTAGGTAGCATGCAGGTAACCATATCCGGAGTGTACTTTGGGGGAGGTAAACGACAGTTTCGAGATATGCATCATTGTGTTGCAGTCGGAGATGACACCAGAGTGAGTCGGTAACGTGAGTTTCCAGATCATTAACTATTGCACATTGCAGGTCGCTGTGAAGAAGTAGGACCCGACCTCCTCTGCTGGGGTGGTCGTTCCGGATCAGTGACATTCCGGCTATCTCAACCTCAGCATCAATCACCTCTTGGTGCAATGAATTTTCAGTAATAGCAATTAGGTCCCAGGCATTCGCAACCTGACGTAGCGGAAGTTTGGTAAGTTTGCTGAGGAACCCTTGGGGGTTAGTGTACATAAGTGAAAGTTTCTCAGATGTAAGCAATGTCTCGGAGGTTGTGCAACTCATACGTGAAGGTTCGCTGACCAGTGATGATTCGGAGAATAATTGTTCTTTCAACATGTACTTGGAGAAGGGTTCAATATCGTATTCATCGTCTGCCTGGTTAGTCTCGTGTCTAATCTTCTACGTTCGGGGTAAGGTGTCTGGTCAATATCATCTTCTACTGGTAGTACGGGCTCAATAGACACACTACCGGTGCATTGTATTCTTATAGATCCCATCGCGTTTTGTTCTTTGTGTGACATATCATCTCTAGGAGGCATACCGCTGATTGTCTTCAGCCGAAGATCAGATGGTAGCCTGCAGCAGAACATTTACCAGCATTTTAGCAGCCGTGCTAACATATGTTTTGATTGAAGGACCACTTACAACACTCTCGGGTCACTTCCTTTGTAGTTCGGTGTGGTACGCAGCCGTGACACGGAGTTCATTAACACATCATCCAAGCAGAGTGTTTCACGAATATAACACCACTGTTCTTTATATTGGGTTATTATTTCATGCTCATCACATGCATCAGTTTCAGGTGCCCAGTGTAGTAGAATGGTTCTGGTTGCAGTTTTCCTCCTGTAATCCACTAATATGCGGTTAACTCGATAACGTTCGCCCCGTGGGATGTTTGGGAAGATACGGACGGAACAGTGTTCATTTCAATGACTACCTGTCGACAGCAGAACTGATACTACTTCAGTGATGGAGTTCAGCAGAACGTGCGGAAGTCTTGGCTCTCCGGAATGCTTAGATTTGGAGTGTCGCTTAATGCGCATGACTTGTACAGGTTTTAGTACAACTCTTATTAGGTTACTAAGAATAGCAATACGTGTACACCTTATAGTAAAACTCCGACCGGGTTACTAATAACATCACACTGGTTGAGGTCATCCAACTGCCTGCCTCTCATTGACGTCGACTTTGATCCTGAGATATTGGAACACAGTACGCACAATACAGGTTGTTGTTTCTTTACACCTTACGACATATCGCGGTTAGTGATTGAAATACTCGGAGATGTACCGTAGGAAACCGGTGGTACTTGCACCAGGAAAACCGCTACGCTCCTCAGTATCTGATCCATTTGGGGGTGATGTTAATATTGAATGACGGCTCCTCTTGGAAGCAACCCTAACCCAACTTTCTCTAGTAGCGGCTTGCTCTTTATCTACGCAAACCGCCGGGAGTTTGGAAATACCCTTACGTGTAGTTACTCCGACCAAACTGGGAATCGCATTAGTCAAATGTGAGCCACATGTGTTATTGGAACAGCAGTTGATGTTCTGAACTCTAGGTGTCGTATTGCTTACGGTGTTAGTAGCATTTCTTCGCTGGATGGGAGCAGTACTTTCTGGGGAGGATTGGGTTGCACAGTCTGTTATGCCCACCCCAACCGTGGTGATATTTATGGTCACCATTTCCTCAAGGTTGGCTAGTAGCTGTTGGTACTTCTGAGATTATAAGAGCACGCTTTTTATAAGTGGGATTGCTGTGCATTTCACACAGAACAATAGGGAATTTGGTTCGTTTTATAACTTGGTCTGACTAGATTTAACTCGGAGACATCTCACATGGAAAATCCTGCAACATTTACTTCACAGAATGCCCCACTTAACAAGTTTTGAATATATTATTAGTCTGTGGCATACTGAGCATCGCGCACGTTGTGCGAATTTTCGAACCACTTAAATGTAGCACTCTCCATGGTAAAAAGTTGTTGTGTTATTGACTTCGACGGCAAGCGCACAGTGTTCACGTTGTAGTTATATGCTTGCAGACTGTCACTTCTGGCGTGCCAGTCGAAGGTGCCAGCGTGAACGTAGGGCAGATTACACGAGGGTGTGATTGAGAATTTTCGTGGTCAGCCCTACTGATTGCGCCAGGTGAATTTGCCTTGAGACCAGTAGCTGTTTCAAGCAATGTTGGATTGAACCAGTGACAGCTCGTTCGAAGGCCGTTGAAATGTTCTATAAAGTGAGACCAAACAATGTCTCCGATGATTGGAGTTTCGCAACCATTGAACAATGAACAATGATATATAACAGGTAAACAGGCGATTGCTTTACAAGTCCCGCAGGATGGTTGAAGTGAAAGTAAACACAAGTGTAAATCGTCAATTTAAGCGTCTAGTGAATTCAAGTGCCCCTTATTCATATAGACGTTATAGAATGTGTACTGAATTGTTACCGTAGACTAATCTGGGAAGTAATATGGGTAAGGCATGTTTTAAGAACAAGAGAAACGACCAAAGCTTACTCGTGCGTCGCTTACTTGGACTTGGGTAAATTGCTGGATGCAGTTGTAATATATCCGAAACTATATTCCACAACAGCAGTGTGTAAATAGTGAAGCACAAAAGCTGAGAATGAGCACCGTTTGTTCGCGTTCGGTTGACGTAGACATCTCTGATTATATAGCGTAATGTAGGTGGATAAGCGAATCATCGAGACGTCTTTTGAATACCGTTAGTGTGGGGGAAGAAACAACGTATGTGAGAAGAGCGCTCCAATGTTCGCATACACAGGAAGGGAATAGAAATTCCGGCAGCATTCCAACCGGCTGTATTGCGTGGCCAGCTTTAGCTGGTGTCCTCTGAGTGTGGTATTGCTATTTAGCTTTAGTAGATGACGACAAGAATGGTTTGGATTCCTCAAGATCATATAAGTCATTATCAATTCGCCACGCAGGCGTCGATATAGTCCACAGTAGACCCCGAGGGTTTCCAGCCTCAATCGGTAAGGGAGATGAAACAGGCCATTGATGTTCTTGGTCGCCCTTCATTGCGGCAGTTCAAGAGTGGTAAGGTCTTGCTTTTGCCATGACTGCCAGGCGTGGATCGCCTACTCAGAATGAAGCTGAATGTAGGCGTTGAGCATCTGAGAAAAGATGGAAGGATCGAAGCACCCGAATGCCCTCCGCAAAAGTCCAAAGTGTTGGTTAGCATTTCTGGAGGCTTTCTCGGCCTGACGGGAACAGCCAAGATCTTCCTGCACTATCACGCCTAGATCGCATTCTGTTGAAGTGCGCTGTAATGTTTGATCCCCCAGTCTGTATCCGCAAGTGGCTTTATGGCGTATGCTCAACACCTTGCAATTTGTAGCGTTGAACTGAAGCAAGTTCTGAGTCGACGATTCGGAGGCCCCGTCAAGATCATCCTGAAGTGCTGCATTGTCGCTGGTTGTTCTAATGGCTCGCCATATCTTGCGATCATCAGCGAAGAGTAAGGAGTTGGAGGTGATTACTGTCGCGAGATCATTTACGTAAATCAGAAATAGTCATGGACCAAGTACTGAGCCCTGTGGCACTCCGCACTTAACGTCGATTGGGTCAGAGATGACGCCGCGAACTCTTGCATTCAGATGTTGTTGAAGCAAGATGTTAACTATCCAACCGAGGATTGTGTCACCAATTCCACAACACTGCGGCTTGTGAAAGAGGATACGGCGATTCGTACGATCAAAGGCCTTTGAGAAATCCAGATATACTGCGTCAACACCTACGCCATTGTCGACGGTCTCATTCCAACTGGATCTAGCCAGTAGTAAGTCTGAAATGCAAGATCGGTTCTTGCGAAATCTATGTTGTTCTTGTGCTATAATATTGCGTTCTTCCAAGAAGTTCATCATCGCTTCGGCAACAATCGCTTCCATGATTTTGGGGAGCACCGGAAGTGATGTTATCGGGCGATAGTTGGCCGGATCTGTACGACTTCCTCCCTTATGAATGGGAGTGACGATGACCTGCTTCCACATTTTTGGCAGCTGCATGTCATCGAAGCATCGTTGGAAGAACTTGCAGAGTGGGTCCGCCAGGTTTACTGCAGCCATTTTCAACGCTTTTGAACGAATATTATCAACACCGGGAGAGGTATGCTCGCGCAGGGCAATTGGCTTTCTCCTAACATCGGCAGTCGTAAACGTGATGTGGCTAAGTCCTGGTGGTGGTACAACGATTGGGAACAGTGTATGCGGCGATGTCGTACTCTGGAAGTTCGTGGTGAATTGTTGACATAGGGCGTTGGCCGCCTCGGTTGCTTTTCGTGCGAGTCCACACGCTTGAATATCGGCGAAACACTGCCTGGAATTTATAATTCAGGGTAAATGTAGAATGCACTAGAGTGTACTCTAGCAAATGGTACCAAAGTGGAGATTTTTGAACCAGGACGAATAAGTATAGATCGATCGGTGTGCAACAAAATGCCGCTGAGTCACAGTGAGAAACCACGAGTGCGCAATTGAGCGATTAGCACGCATGTTCGCTCAAGGTCATGCCTTGGAAGTGCTGTACTCAATTTACTCCTGCGCCCTGTATAGTTGTCTGAGTGGATCCTAAAATTCGTTTGCCTTCTGCGGTGGTCCTTTAATTCGGACGAGAATTTCGCTTGTCGCTTTGAACTGGAGCATGGTTATCCCGACCAAGTTATCGCCCTAAATAGAAGGAGAATGCCAGGAATGAAAAATGAGTTGATGTCCCCGGGATATGGTCTACACTACGTTATATACTAAGGAGAACAGAATGACAAAAGATTTTGCTACCGATTAAGCCAAGCCATAAATAAGTGCTACTGGACAACTGAGATGGTGCTGGCACATCGGACCAATAACTTGCTCCATGAATCCAACTTGGATAGGCCCCACTCTCTCGTTAATGCTTCATTTGTTTACTAATTTCACAATGCTTGCGTTATCACTTATATTGGCCGAATCGATAGGTGGCTAATAACTTGTATCAGGGAAGTGAACTGCCTACTGGTTGGTTCGGCGGTGGTTTACGTCACAGGGCGCGTCCCCAGATTGCGGATCGGGGAACGCCTTCCTTGTTAAAATACCTGTGTATAAGTCTCGGCTGTTCGCGGGCGAGAGAAAGAGGAAGTAGTCGCGGACAGCCTGAGCCAGCGTCCTACGGAGTGCGGGTTCTGAGGTAGTCACCTGGTTGCTAATTAAATACCATAAGAGCTCGCAAGACGCTGTGTCAAAGCCAAGGTGACTGGTTATAGGGTCGCTGACTACTGATTTCTGGTCACAGAAGGGAGTACTTAACGGAGGGCAGATGAACAACCTCGATGACCACCGGTTTCTGTGAAGGCGTATAAGTCACCCAGCTGTCAACGGCCTTCATGCTTCGCGGTGAGTTCGGTAGTCCAGAGAATCCTGGCCTACTTGTTTCCTCATTGGGGCTCTTTGGGTTCCCTGAGTAGTTTGCCTCTACTCGAAAGCCCTTCACTCAGATAGCCGGCTCCCGACGGTGGCGGTATAAGTCAATCTCCCCGCCGCCTTTCCGGTTAGGTCTTTCTGACCCGAGGCTCTGGGTGGGGTCATCTAAGGCAACCCTCTTCCTTGGCCTGGGCAACCGGGAAAATCTATGCCCACACAACCTATGGGTCCATGTCTCAAGGATTCGTCGCTCTCTCTATCTGCACTCACTCTCTCGAACTGCTCTCATGAGCCGAGTTGCTAGCAGCTAAACCTGTCAAACTAAGTATTACTACACCACCGTTTAGGCACTTTATTCCACTTTTACTCAACCCCCATTATTGGTCATCCCCTATGTTTTCTAGTTCGCAACACCGTGCTGCTTAGGCAAACGTCCTCGCTATTCAGATCAGACGCCTACGTCCGATAAGTAAAAAATATCCACAAGTAAATCAAAAAGCGCTACAAACTCAATACGGATAATTAACATAACCAAAATTAGAGTAAACAAAGTGTGGAAGTGAATAGAAGATTATTCAGGTAGTCAGAGCAAAGAAAATAAAGTAGAATTAAATGTATCCAGTTTAAAAAGTCCTAGTTTAATTGTAATTTGGTTTAACTCAACTTCGGCGAAGACGTATCATGAACGGAACAACAGCCACAGTATGTGATATATATATACATGTATATATGTATATATATATATAGGTATATGTATATGTATATATATATATATGTATATATATATGTATATATATGTGCCCCATGCTGAGGCTGATGTTGCACTCTTGATGCTTCTTCACCGCAGTTGGGCTAAACCAACTTACACTTAAACTAGGTCTTTTTAAGCTGGATAAATTTCATTCCGCTTTATTTGGTTTGTTCTGCCTCACTGAATAATGTTCAATTAACTGGCCACGTTGCTTACACTAATTGCGCTTATCCTCGGTAATTTTGTTGCGTTTTGTAGCATTTTAAGTAACTTGTGGACATTTCTTACTTATCACGGATTTGTTGTTAACGCACTTACTCCATATGGTAAATTGGCGAAGAGTTATGCCACCGTATCTGTATGCATTATTGGATTTATTTTATTTCAACTTGTCGTTTAAAGTGAATGGCTGTTGTTTGATATCCCCGGGGTGGTTGCGCTTGATGTGTATGTTGACAAGGTGCCTACCTGTCTATTACCCACTACATCGTTCATACTGGCTCCAGGAGACAGTTGGTCGTTGCTGGAGGGGACGGGGTGCACGGTTCTTGTGGCCGTGCTAGGCTCAAAGAGCGGTTCCATGCACTCAGTGTGGAGCGGACTACGGTCCAGCCACCGCCTTGTGTGCGCTTGATTCCCCAAATACAGCGTGCTTGTGTTTGCCTGTGAAGGAGTGTGGGCCGGCTCCGTTGATGAAACGTGGTTCCCATCCGCATGCCTCCCGGTCTTATTCCTTCGGGTTTACACTGGATATGGGGTATGTGGTTGGAGCTGTGGGTGGTGCAGCGCAAGCCATCCATGGTCCCTCTGTAGACGCAGGCGTCCTGTGGCTTGCCACAGTGACAGGCAAATCCGAAACCGGATGCCGCCAACCATATATATATATATATATATATATATATATATATATATATATATATAATATAATATATAATTGCGCTTATCTTGGGTAATTATATTGGATTTGTAGCATTTTTTTCCGAGTAACTTGTGGACATCTTCTTACTTATCGGCGGATTCCTTGCCAACCAACTTAATTCATATGCCAATTCAGGGGAGATTATTGTCTGCATAGGATATTCCTTTAACAGATATACTCTTATTTAGATAATATCCATTTCAAGTGATGTGGTCTGTTATTTACATCCCTCGGTGTGGCTGCCGCTTGACGTGCATGTTGACAAGTGCGACCAGTCTATTACCCAACTACCTATATATATATATATATATATATATATATATATATATATATATATATATATATAGGTAGTGGGTAATAGACTGGTAGGCACCTTGTCAACATGCACGTCAAGCGCAGCCACACCGGGGATGTAAATAACAGCCAATCACTTGAAATGATATTATCAAATAAAGTATATCTGTTAAAGAATAAGCCTATGCAGACATAATCTACCCTGAATTGGCATATGAATTAAGTTGGTTGGCAAGGAATCCGCGATAAGTAAGAAATGTCCACAAGTTACTCGAAAAATGCTACAAACCCAATATAATTACCCAAGATAAGCGCAATTATCGTAAGCAACGTGGCCAGTTAATAGAACATTATTCAGGTTTTCAGAACAAACCAAATAAAGTGTAATGAAATCTATCCAGCTTAAAAATCCTAGTTTAAGTGTGAGTTGGTTTAGCCCAACTGCGGTGAAGAAGCATCAAGAATGCAACATCAGGCTTGTCAATATGCACATCAAGCGCAGCCACACCAGGGATATCAAATAACAACCAACCACTTGAGGGAACGGTTGCAAGGAAATTAATCGAATAATCGACAAGGAAAAGTGATAAATTCTTAAACTAATGACCATATGAGATATGTTGTTATCGAAGGATCCGAGATAAGTTCCAGAGGACAGAATTTTATTTTACGGAAATGACACAAACACGAAAATGTTATCGAAATTAACTACAATTGGCTTAAGCGAGTTGTGCAGGTTTATAGAAGAGCGTACAGGTAGGCATTTATATGAGAAAGAAAAGCATTAGAACATAATTGAAAACCCACCACCTGAAATAAAGAGACAGAGCAGGCAAGCACGCGTAAGTAAATCGAATGCAGCGTACCTACAAACGCTGCGCTGGTTCTGCCTACGTTCTCTGCAGGACCCGTCTTCGCTTCGGTAGTGGTCCCAAGTGGCCTCGCTCATGGCTCACTAAGACTGCCTGACTCAGGCACTCGCGACCGCATGTGCTACAGTACCATGCGCTTGATGTCGATGGAGTCCAACCCATCAGTGCTTGCCGCTTCCGCACTTGCCGCTTCTTCTGCGCGTGCATGAGGGCTGTCTCCTGCACCTCGGCAACTTCCTTCGTACTTAAATCGCGCCATGCACGCCGATCAACCGTCTTTGATTCCCATGACCTGCAACCAAGAGTAGAAGGTGCGAGGCTCACTTTGATCATGTCCTGGTGACGTAACTTTGGTTTCCCCACGTGGCGCTTCTCTGTACTCAGCTGACCACATAATATCTGCTTCGGTATCCTTGTCGGGCTGGAGAGTCTATGGTGCGCTTAGGCTGGTGGTCGCTAGATCCTGACAAATGGTCTACCCACTGCTGCTACTGTTGTGCCATTTGCTCATGTCCTGCGCGCCTCCTCGTGGCGACCGCTGGGTGGGAGTTGGGTTTCGTCCTTCTCCCTGCTAAGATCCAGGACATTAATCCGCATGGTTCGGTGAACTGATTATGTGCTCGGCACGCTGTCTTTCGGGTGCTCATTTAATCGAAGACTTTGGCTGAGGACCCGAGTCGTTCTCCTGTCAGGATTGGGCGCCCTGCCAGTATCCTAAACCATCCTCTTCGGAGCTTAGTAACTGGTCAATGGCCCTCTTCCCGTAAATCCTAGCCATGGGAGACAACAGGTCTACGGGTTATAAGCCCACAGCTCGATTGGCGTAAAGCCGGAGCGCCACGCATTGTCTCTGACGGGGGGAGGGCGCCTCTCCGTGTTCAATGGTTTGATACTGCCCACCTCAAACCAGGCAGCCCCTGGTCAAATTGGTGCAAACCCGCCAAAACCCAACTGCGTCTGGCCGTGGTCGCAGGTGTGTATCCACTTACGGTCGCAAAACATATATAAAACGTTCCAGAACCTCAAAAGCTGCATGTGACGGCCGTCAAGCTGATACCAATCTGTCTCTGCAATCACATTCCCGAGCTGGATCTGCTCCCCACTGCCTTGTGGGTCAGGCTATTGAGCCAGAGGCTCCGGACGGAGTCCCTCAAGCAAATCTCCAAATCACCCACTGCCTTGTGGGTCAGGCTATTCAACCAAAGGCTCCGGGTGAGGTCCCTCAAGCAAACCTCCGAAGCTCAACGACCACATCGCGTGAGATTACCCACAAATGCAATCGTATGCCTGCGCGCAAAGCATTCAGCATCGGGTGCTGGAACGTGCGCACACTACTAGACCGGAACTCCAGCGAGCGCCCCGAGCGACGCACTGCAATCGTCGCGATAGAACTGGCGCGCTACCACATCAATATTGCGACGGTCAGTGAAACCCGGCTCGCTGAGCAAGGTAAGTTGCATGAAGCAGGTGCTCGTTACACATTCTACTAGGATGGGCAACGCCGCCTCAGCGCTCCGTGATCATGAGGTCGGATTTGCAATATCCGATCGCCTCCATGGCCAGCTGGTGGGTGAACCAACGGGCATCCGCGGGCGACTGATGACCGTTCGCCTACGACACGGAAGTGGTAAGTTTGCAACTTTTATAAGAACGTACGGTCCGACCATGTGTTATCCTGATGACACGCGTGATCAGTTCTACACTGAGCTATCCTCCGTGATACGGTCTGTGCCGAGGAGCGACCGACTACTTCTGCTGGGTGATTTCAACGCGCGCGTTGGGCGTGATGCATCAGCGTGGACAGATGTTATCGGTCTGTATGACATTGGTTCGACGAATGCGAACGGTGACAGGCTGTTCTCACTGTGTGCCACTCACGGCCTGACGATCACGAACACTCGGTTTGCACTGAGTGTGAGTGACATAGCCACTTGGACGCACCCACAGAGTGGTCACGTTCACCTGCTCGACTATGTCATCGTACGTCAGCGTGATATGCGTGTAGTGCTCATGACACGAGTAACGCGGGGAGCTGAGTGTGGCACTGATCACAAATTGGTGTGAACAAACTATACATTTATTTTCGTAAATCTGTGTACTGCTCTTCCGCCGTGAAACGGCGTTAATTTAACATTCTCTCCCTCGGTACTGTGGCGAAACGTACTGAGCTGGAGAAGGCGATGGCTGCACGCCTATGTGATGTGGACTGTATAGCCACAGTGGGCGACCTGTGGCAACACATTCGCGACCAGGTGACAGCTGCTGCAGCGGAGACCAATGGACGCGCAAACTGTAAGCGGTTTGATTGGTTTGATGACAACAATGCGACGATCAGCGCATTGGTGTCGGAGAAGAATGCGGCATTTGCTGCACATGTTGCAGACCCTAGTGACTTGTGGAAGAATAGTCAGTTTCGCAAACTTCGACGGCGAATGAAACGAGAGCAGCGTCACATTAAAAATGCATGGTGGACGGAGAAGGCGAAGCATATGGAATGTTACGCCGAACGGCGCCAACACAAGAAATTCTTTGACTCCTTGAAGGCAGTGTATGCACAGAGATTGGAGACGCTGAGGTCACTGCTCCATGGTAGTTCAGGCGCTACCTGCACCCAGACTGCAGACATAATGCAGGTCTGGCGGAAACACTTTGACTGTCTCTTGAACAACCGTTCAGAGATCGACTGGCCTACGTTGAACGGCCTGAAGCATCACGATGTGAAGGCGAATCTGGCGGACACGCCGACACTGGATGAGACGCAAAGAGCACTTGCTCAGCTACGAAACGGCAAGTGTGCCACTACCGACGGCATCCCGCCTAAAGTATTGAAACACGGCGGACCCGCGTTATTGACTGCGTTGCACCACTTGGTGCAACGTTTATGGACTGAGGAGGAGGTGCCTCCTGATCTGAAGGATGCTACCAATGAAGAAGTGCAAAACGAGTAAGCAGCGTTGCACGAATTATCGTGGCATCAACTTGCTGAGTTGTGTGGGCAAGGTGATTGCCCGAATCCTGCTCAACCGCCTCGTCAGTCAGGTTGTGGAACCGAGCGTGGCGGAAGAGCAATGTGGATTCCGTTCGGGTCGCAGCACTATAGATATGGTGTTTTTGCGGCTCATCACTTGCAGGAGAAGTGCAGAGAACGACACCAGCCATTGTACTCGCTTTTTGTTGATTTCACCAAGGCGTTTGATAAGGTAAACCGCGGGGGATTGTGGCTGGTATTGGGTAATTTTGGTTGCCGGTGTAATTTTGTAACTTTAATTGAATGTCTGCACAGTGGTGTGTGAGCGAGGGTGCAGCTGAGTGGAGAGACCTCGGATGAGTTTGCAGTTGTCTCTGATGTGAAGCAAAGCTATGTCTTAGCTCCTGCCCTGTTTAATATATATCTTCATGCAATGATGTCCTGTGCTTCTGACGCGGCTTGTGCTTAAGTTGTTCGTGTGGAGCACCGTATTGATGGTGAGTTGTTTAATATCCATCGTTTCGGTGCGAGAACTCTAGTCTGTGAGACAACTATCCGTATGTTGCTGTTAGCTGACGAATGTGTGTTGTTTTCACACAGCGCAGATGAGTTGCAACATATGACTAGTGCTCTGGCTTCGACTGCTGCCAAATTCGGGCTCACCATCAACACAAGCAAAACTGTCTGTCTCTTTCAGCCTTCTCCGGGGGTGCAAGCTTCAAGATTGCCGCGAATCAGCATTGGTGCTGAAGTATTAGAAGCTACCTTCCGCTTTTGCTACCTTGGGAGTGTGATGTCGACTGATCAGCAGCTACACAGTAATCTGCGTATCCGCGTGTCGAAGGTAGCGGTGGCATTCGGGAAGCTTGAGTACCGAGTGTGCAACAACCATCAGCTTAGCATTGGCACGAAGCTGATGGTGTACAAGTCCATAGTGCTGTCCGTTCTTCTATACGGCAGTGAAACGTGGACGATGTACCGTCGGGATGTGCGATATCACCAGCGGTTCCATCAGCAATGCTTGCGACGGATTTTGTGCATTGGTTTGGGCGACAGATTTGAAGACACGGAAGTGTTTCGACAAAGTTGGATGTATGCAGTGGACTGCATACATTTACTGAGCCACCTGAGGTGGATCGGTCGCCTGAGCCGTATGGATTCGACGCGGATACCGAAACAACCGTTATATGGTCAGCTGAGTACAGAGAAGCGCCACGTGGGGAAACCAATTTACGTCACCAGGACATGATTAAAGTGAGCCTCGCACCTTCTACTCTTGGTTGCAGGTCATGGGAATCAAAGACGGTTGATCGGCGTGCATGGCGCGATTTAAGTACGAAGGAAGTTGCCGAGGTGCAGGAGACAGCCCTCATGCACGCGCAGAAGAAGCGGCAAGTGCGGAAGTGGCAAGCACTGATGGGTTGGACTCCATCGACATCAAGCGCATGGTACTGTAGCACATGCGGTCGCGAGTGCCTGAGTCAGGCAGTCTTAGTGAGCCATGAGCGAGGCCACTTGGGACCACGACCGAAGCGAAGACGGGTCCTGCAGAGAACGTAGGCAGAACCAGCGCAGCGTTTGTAGGTACGCTGCATTCGATTTACTTACGCGTGCTTGCATGCTCTGTCTCTTTATTTCAGGTGGTGGGTTTTCAATTATGTTCTAACGCTTTTCTTTCTCATATAAATGCCTACCTGTACGCTTTTCTATAAACCTGCACAAGTCGCTTAAGCCAATTGTAGTTAATTTCGGTAACATTTTCTTGTTTGTGACATTTTCTTAAAGTATACTTTTTAACTCGCATTCTTCTGTTAACAACTCACTTTACTTGTGGATATTTTTTACTTATCAGACGTAGGCGTCTGATCCGAATAGCGAGGATGTTTGCCTAAGCAGCACGTTGTTGCGAACTAGAAAAC
>CALYDF020000718.1:0-26513 GCA_944474145.2 Dicrocoelium dendriticum | reverse complement strand
AGCTCTGCAAAGTACAACGATCCATCCCTCCTCTAAATATAAGTTTTCGGCAGGAATAAACTACATGAAAAGCAGTTAACGCCATTTGACAGGAATGATGGCTCACCGCCATCTTATGTCATTCGCACACAGATCACGTCATTACTAGGATTTACCCACATCTTCACTGCCGCGGATGTACTACCGCGACTGATGTAACTACCCGGGTATTATTCGCCTGGTTTGAACAACATGCACCCCAAGTCCTTGAAAGTAAAGCCATAACCTTGGCTGAACCATAATCACAGTTTTTTCTAGTGCTGTTTTGATGAGATGCAGGTTAATATTAGGTGGCAACGGGGAATACTAACCCCCATTTACCATAAGTGCAATCGAGCTGTGCCCGCAAAATATCGCCCGATTAAGCTTCGTTTTTGCGTTTGTTAAAGTCATGGAATCTTTCGACGCAGAAACACTATTTGGATATTTTTTAGCTGAAAGCATTGCCTCCGCCGAAAATGCTCACGTACTGAAAACTTTTGTTAGCCCGTACCAGCTGGATAGAATCCGTCAATGCTGGGGTAAGAGTCAACGCCACTGACCTTGATCTCTCTAGGGCTATCGAGCTAGTTGCTCACATCATTCTGCTTTACTAACTTCAATGTTCTGGGATCAGTGACCCAATCCTACGCTGGATACATTTATTCTTACTCCGACGCCGCTCGAATGTGTGAGTTAGGGGCACACGGTCTGACGTAAAAGTGATTCATGCTTACCATTTTTAGTAATCAGGATCGACCTCGCGAGAGTGCTGATTTTAAATCTTCTACTCTGCGGACGAGGTCAATATCTGATGAACATTCGGTAGATTAGAGGACCACAAGTGCTCTTAACAGGATTTATTAATGGTCAGTATTGTAGTTGGTTATCACAAACCACCGTCTGTTTGGCGATGCCCGTGGTCCGTGCGTGAATAAATGTGCGTATTATCGAGCGAACCGGTGACTTGGTCTTGTGTATACTTTACTACCCTTTACTGGTGACGGATTAATCGTACCTATGTGCTCCTTCGGTAAATCGGAAGAGTGCACTGGGGAACCCGGTTCGTCCAGCCATTACATTAATCGTCTGAATTGTTTTTTTCCCGGCCAGTGTAATCGTCAGTAGCAAGCGCAAATTACTGAGTATTTGTGGCTCACAAACACAGGAAATTACTCGCAGCTTGGTGACTCCCGATTTACTACGCACCAAACAATCCATTGAACTGGTCTCACGGGTTTTTAATCACTGCAACCCAAAACCATCACCTAGTGTGCAGCAATTTAGGTTTAATGCCGGCGTCCAGGGTGAGAGGGTGTCAGTTGTTTCCTTCGTCGTCAAGCTTCGGAAGTTGACGGTATATTGTGATATCGGCAATTACCGAAACAACATGATCCGGTATCGTTTGGTGGTCGGAGGTGAACACGTTCCCATTCCTCGCTGCCTGTTGCCTAAAAGGCATTGACCTAGGAAAATGTCTTTGATGTTGCGACGAGCATGGATCCCGCTGAAAGTAGTATCTAATTAGTACGGAACTTACAGCTCAGTTCAAAGCCATGCGCTGAAGATGTCCAGGCCGAAGTCAACAAAGTTGACAAAAACATCACGCGCTCGCTCAAATGTTATCGATGCAGCTTGCAACGCAGTTACCACAGAGAGTGCAATCATGCTGAGACATTTTGTAACAAGAGCTAGGCGTTTGGCCTGTATATGCCGGTTCCAATACAAACCTGTTACCTGGTGGTAACTCACCAACTTATTGCTGTCAAACCACAGGATTATATATTATATACAACAATCCAATGTGCACACCCAACATTTCGCATTCAGCTCTGCATTAACCAGATTCCTGTAGATTCCGAACTCCGCACGAAAAGTGCAGCAACATTGTACATCGAAAGAATTTGGTCACAAAGATTGACCTCAATGATCCATACCAAACTGTGTCGGTCGCCCCTGTGTTTGCGCACATACACATGAGAAGAAGTAGAACTGTTGCGGGCGCAGGAAGTTGAGGCATCATAGGTAGCATCGATAACCCGAGGAATCATTTACGTCACACACAACGAACAGTCATTGAGCACGAGTTAATAAACAAGTGCTTGACAACTACCATAAGATGGCTGGGATGAATAATATAAAAGCATCTGGTATGTGAGTCATCTACCGTGCGTCTACCGAGCTAAATGTCGTGGTGAAAACTTAGTGTAGGGTAAGAGTTGAATGCAAACACACTGAAGAATACAGGTTGCAGTGATCGTTGACGTACAGCGGGAGAAAAGTAAATGATTGTCGCTCGCTCATGAGCTGTCTGCTTGGGTCCATGTGACAAACAAATCCGGTAGAAGGGTGATTACTGTAATCCACAATGGCGTAGTTTGGGTAAAGAGATGTTGAGATTTCAAAGCAACATTCAACCATTATTTGCGATTGTCCAAAGGGAGAGAGTTTGGGAGAGAGCTCCGGAGTTGGCAAGTCTGAAGAAAAATGCAATCCTGTTGACAATTTACACGGTTGTATTGTTCATTCCGATTCAAGCCGTTACCCTTGGGCTGCGTGTTGTGGCCAAATTTCGGCAAATAGCGGCATACCTGGTTGGGATCATTCGATATTTGTTACGCTTTTATGAGATCACCGCCTAACCTTCCGGTAGGGTCATATGAAAGTTTTTAGCCTTCGCTGGGTAATAGCAATTGCACAGGTGCTTAGCATTCGTTGTTGCCCTTCTTTATGGTGCCTCCAGT
Source organism: Dicrocoelium dendriticum (assembly GCA_944474145.2). Taxonomy (NCBI): domain Eukaryota; kingdom Metazoa; phylum Platyhelminthes; class Trematoda; order Plagiorchiida; family Dicrocoeliidae; genus Dicrocoelium; species Dicrocoelium dendriticum. The sequence goes on along the minus strand of CALYDF020000718.1, from coordinate 23,751 downwards.
ATCTATAGGTCAGGCTGCAACCAAGGTTGCTAAGCTTGGGTGACATATTCAACGGGAGGGCGCACGTAGGAATTGTGCATCAATGGGTTATTTATGGGTCAGATCTCCCTATTGATCTTCGCAGCAGGCTGACGTGCTGGTTGGCCCTATTCGCAGATGTCTCAGACTGTTTTGAATAGTTTGAGAACCCTCTGTACGAGCACATTAATGTTACGTTCCAGGGCTCTGGTCTGCAATCTGTGGGATTCAAGCCATACGTGTAGTCATGGCGTAAGTAGACAACGTAACATTTTTTCACATTGAATGGCAGGACATTCTGAACTGACCTGTTCCTAATCGTGTTACGATTGCACTGGAGCAATTCGTGGTCATCTGATCTCCTGTCTCACATTCCAGTTTGATATCGTCTGCAAAAAATAAGAAAAAAGCAACTGATCTAGCTAGATTGTTTATGAACACCGAGAATAGACGAGGCTCTAGCACCTCTTGTAGTACACCGCACTTCTAATCAGTTGCAGCGAACAGGGATTCATGGACTCTTACCTCCAATCGACGTTGGTTTAGAAAATTGTTTATCCAACTCAGGATTGAGCCTCCAATGCCGCCCTTTCAAAACTTGTGGAGGATAGTTCGATGATCTGAGCGACCAAGAGTTTTGGAGAAGTCTAGGTAGATTCCATCAACTCCCGCTCCACCATCAGCTAGTTCCGTCCAGCTATTGAGTGCAATTAGTAGGCTCGTAGTGTGAGTGCCCTAGGTAGCAGAAATGTTGCTCTTTGGTTATTAAACTGTGGTATTCAAGTTACTGCATTATCGCATCTGCAATGATTAATTCCATAACTTTGGAAATCACATGAGTCCGTCTTATTAGCCGGTAATTGGTGGGGTCAGTGCGACTACCTCCGTTATGACAAGGAGTGATGACCCACCCTTCCATACTGGTGGAATTTGGTCCTCGGCTGGGGAGCACTGATAGAGAACGGTCAGTAGTTTCGTCAGATCACTGGATACTGCCTGCAGAGCCTTCGGTCGAGTGTTGTCGACTTTAGGAATACTAAGGATACACAGGATAACAGCATCTAAAACACAGCTACTGCAGTGGTGCAATATATGTAGATTTGTTTCTCCCTCGCCAGCTTGCCGCCTTTGTTCAATGCTGGCACACTTGAGGCGCTCCCAGTCAGCTGGATCGATATCCGGATGAATATACACCCTATTACCTCTCAGTCTACTTTGCCGAGACAGTATTAGGTTCGGACTGGCCTCGTCAGCAAACGGTCTTTCTCAGCAATGATTTTGCTGAGGCGGGTGACCTGCTTCACTTTCAGTCCGTTCTCACGCACGTCGAGGAGCCCATCAATCAGGCTCTGTATATACGATAGGTCATGTACATAGCGTGTCTGAGGACTTGGTTCGTTGGACTCAAGCGCGTGAAAAAGCATCTTGCCAATCAAAGTGGTTCCTGCGGCAGAAGGGTGGATTTGAGCGTTCCTTTATCTGGCCAGTTGTTGATCAGTGATAGGATTGTTTCTTCACTTCGCGGCTTCTTCCGTCCTCGAGTTTTCTTCATGCATTCTTCCTCATGTATTGGATATTCAGCTAAATCAATAGAGCTAGCAGAACGCAAAGTCGGTGGATCATTGTCCTCAGTTAGTGTCTTGTCTTCGGGAACATTAGGATTGTGAGATAATGAGGTGTCAGAGGACGATGAAAGTTAGGAAGGCTGGATTGAACATCGGATGAACTCTAGTTAATTTGCGGACGGTAAGTCTAGGATTGCTCACATTTAAACGTTTTTGGTTGCGACCAGCACCGGTAGTATCGATATGTTTCTCCGGCTTCCTTAGACTACGACATTTATTGCACAAAATTTGAATGAAATCATGTTGAATGGAATGCAAAAAATGATAGGAATCGGCAGATAATATAACACACGAAATGTGAAATCTAGCATATCAATCAAACCAGGTAAAGGCAATTGACGTGTTTCCAACCATTTCTGAGCAGGAACGATAAGATGATTTCTTCGACCTTTTAGAAAAATGAGGCGAAAGTGCCGTAAAGTAGGAAAGTAGGACCTGAAAAACGAAGCTAAGAAATCGGTGGGAAATATGGCACAAAATATGATCCCGAAATTGCAGACTCAGAAATCAAATTGAAATACACCAAACTTTCTGTAAATATATTTCACAATACCAGGAACTCCAGGACTGTGCATTTTACAAGGGAGTAGTAGGGGAATTGGTGTGATAGTATAGAAATTCACCACATCTAATCTTCGTCAGTGATCTTAACCACAAGCCAGCAACGGTCGAGTTGCAAGTTTGCTCCACACCGACATCGGATGAAATACGCGATGCTGACAATTTTCCAAAATGATGAAGCTTTACAGCTCTAGTCCGCGGGTGTAATAACTGTGTGAGTGATTCTAAATGTGATGAATTCCTACTTATAATATGAAACTTGTTGCTATGATGCATGAAGCTATAAATCTGTACCAAGCGACACACAATAAATAGTGAAAACTCTCCGGCATTTGCCACGTTTGCACGTTGAATAAAGGTGAATCCACCCGATCGCTACTGTCACTTGGTCAAAGTGTAAGAACTCGTCTGTGACAAACCTGTCTACAAGGCAAGATGTTTTGCGAGGGTTAATAAACGAATCAAAAAAATGGACCTATGCGAGTAAAGTGTTCGGAAACAGGATCAACTGTTCCAGTTAGCCACTGATGCCATAGTTTATATCGAAAATAATAAATACTCTTACGGAGTAAAACTTGTAAAGGAGCACAGATACTTGCACATGTAATACTGCTCTCGACCACAGTACCAAAGCGCAAGCATCTCATAACTTAGGCTACATCGTTATGGAAGGACCAAAACGAGAATGCCAATACATTGTTTCCTTTGTTTCAATCAAGATGGCCGCACTCTTTTTTCACAAGTGTACATTTAAGTTAGTATTAGTAAGCAGCATTATTTAGTCACACTAGTCGATGTGGAAGTTTACCTCTCACTTCTCATTGGGCTTATCCATGCAACTTGTGCGTCTCTAGTTATGGAGTTGTTTACAGGAGAGTAGTATGGGGAGTTGAATGGTATAGGTATGGCAGGTATAGGTAGAAATTCGTCACATCTAGACTCATTCAGACAGCCGCCACACGCCCGGAAAAGCACTGTACGTGCGTTTCATCCTTTCGGAAATCATCAGCAATGCGCACTCTATCGCACCCTGGTAGGGCTCGAACCCGCAACTCGACTGTTGCCAGTCCATGGTAGAGACCACCGCTTATAATGCCATAATTTAATTGGCGGTTTAAGTTTGGTAAGTTCGTCGCTTGGTGCGGCGGCAACCTTGTCCACTGCACGTCAGTAACGTGTAAGTCAGTGGATAGTGAGCGGCGCTATATCACATCTAGTAACTTAAAGATTTGTGTTCACTCTAAATGATAGACTATTTACTGAACTATGAAATATGATGCACTTGGATATGGTCACCGATATTGATCAGTCAACAAAAGCGGTTGCTCATGTTTCGTTTGTAACAACAGAAACGGACCAATTGCAACTATGCAGTTAGTTGGGATGTTGAATGTAGTGCTAAGTGAAGATCATCCTGCAGTACCGATCTTGGAACATATTGTTTCCCGATACGTTAAGCATAAATACCGCAGTAAGTCAGATAAATCATCTTCTTTCTCGCACGTTACTATGCGTAAAAATTCAAACGTATATATATCGTGATCAAGAAAGCCAAACCAGCTACCCGAAGGACGCATGCATCCATCCGTAAGTATACCTTCGACCCAAATAGTAAATACTAGTGTACATATATATATATATATGTATATCGCTGTACGGCTTTCTATATAGTTAAGGTGGCACTCAGGGTCCTCGAAGATTACCAAGTTTCTTCATGCTCGATCTGCAGAGCAACTCACATTGCCACTTTTAGCTTTTGGCTTGAATTTGCTCCTTGTTACCAAAAGTCGATGATCTCGGTGATGTAGCAGGCGATTGATTGATTTGAAGTAAATTTAAAGGAGGACATGTTAGCAGGCTCCTCGGTTTCCCAAGGACGCGCTCTAAATGATCCATAGTTTAGATGTACGCGGTTCACGTTTTTGAAACAAGGGTTAATCTAATTTATGTTCGTATCATGACTTCAGGACGCATTCGAACCGAGAAGAATGCAGCACAGTGCAATGGATTTCAAGGGCGATGCACCCGCTGATGTGTTATCCCGACGCCAAAATGATCCTACTGAAAAGACATATCTCCCAGCTTGCTCGAGAATAGTTTATCACAATAAACCACTAATTACCAGGCCCCTCAAACATAAACGAATTTCGTCGGCTCGATCTATGCTTTTGTATCAATACTCTTGCTTCTGTGGTGTACGGTACGTTGGTCGCGTTTATCCCAGAGGAGTTGCGAGCATTTACCAATGTGGTTCTAAAGAGGTGGAATGCAGTATTCTGACAGCTCCATCTTGTCACACCTACTTGATTACGGCCATGCAGCATCAGAGAACGACTTCAAAGTGATGTACTGATTGCATGAACACTACTCACGATGCTTCTGCAACCCATCGCTATCTATTGCAGAGGCCATATATCTTCGCTACTTGAAATCTGAGTTGTGTGTTCAAAAGATATGTGCGGCCCACTTCGTTACCTTGGTCAACGAGCACTGTTACTTAATTATTTGACTATAATTATGGCTGTCTATCTTCTTTATTTTCGAGTGACTATTGCCTTTTGCTCTATCCGTTGATAGTATATATTATCCTTAGTTGTGACCTAAGTTCATTAAATCTCTTTCAAAGTGCGTACGATAAGTATTTAGCTCCTTACGGCACTTTCACCCATTTCCACCATGTGAACTTATTGGTCTGATGAGATTTTACCCGAATTCAAATTGGCAGAGCAACGAAAAGCAATGCAAAGTGAGGCTGGCCAGCACATTTGGTGTTCCGACCTTTTCTCGTCGGGTGCCTCACCATGCTTGCACACTTAGGCCTATGCACCATAAGCAAATCCAACTTCCCGTCTTAAAACTAGTTGTATAGAATTTTGGGAAAATAACTATTGTGACCCGCACCTGAGTTTGCAAACAGTATGATGCAACTCGAATATCTACCAAAACGCTGACTGAGTAAGCATCTAAAAGCTGTATAAAATTGTGTGATGAATTTAGGGCAAGTGGGTCAGATGTTCTGTTATATCGACGAAAACATCGATTAGGCGCATAAGGTAGAATGCAGTGAAAGGAGAACGCTAAATACCAGAAACATGAATTTAGCCTATAGTAACTGCAACAACGGGGTGGAATAAACGAAGATATCAAACCGAGCCAAATGACGTGATTCGACAGGCTGAAGTGACGAAACGGAAAAATGAGAAAACAAATACTGAGTGTTGCTGACCATACGTAACATCCTATGGATGGTCTAATCATTTTTACAGCGATTTTTGTGACGGTACTTACGTTGCGTGTGAAAGATGTAATGTGTAGACAGCTTCAGCTAGTCATAATAAGCCTAAAACGTAAATCAACGATGTAAAAACAAAACAGACGAAGTGCTACACAACTGTCTAGAAAAAGCATCAGAAAACTGAACCCCCCTAACCTCTCCACTGCATTTTGGCGCAAGATCTTTAACCAGTGATATCGTGGATCATTAGACTTAAATCAGCCAAGTTATAAAGCATCGATCCAAATCAGTTTTTCTGGCGTTTGTCATCGTATTATTCTACTTCTTTGCTTAGCTAGAAACAGCACATACGGCTGTAGAATAGCTTGGGCTTGCAAATGAAGCAGGGTCGGTGTCAGCATATTTTATGGTGATGAATCACTAAGATACAAATAGCTTTTCTATGTCAAATGTGCGCAGTCAACGCCTCTATTTGTGACACTGACTATGCGTCTGGATAGCGTGCAATGCTAACTGATGCAGTGAGACACCAGCCACGTGGTCGATGGATGCTGCAGTCTCATATATTTTTATAATGCTAACAGCGCGCATTAATCCTGCTTGGAGAAGAACCGATGAATGAGAATAGTCACAATCCACCAAAAGTTGGGAAACAGGTGCCAATTTGCTTTGTCAACTTTGGTTGTACAGCAGTAGCGCGCAAAAGAGAGTTCGTTTTATCACCTCTGATGAAGTGCACGCATCTCAGAGTAGCATCCAATGAATTGTGCTCACAAATGCCAAGTCGCTTTTTTAAACATTTCCGCAGAGGCTACATAAAAGGTGTATGGATGTGAATGGGTGACCTACTCGTTTACTGTCTCAAATGATCCTGATAGATCGATCCCTCGGGATAGCTGATTCTGCGACACGGTATGAACATTTGTTTTCCTCGATTGCAAATTGAATGGGATGAATTCACGAAGGTACCAGCCAAAACCATCAGCATCAGAGCATTCCCAAGAAATAAATGTACTATCTGATAACAAAACCTTTAAGAAGTAAAAGCCATTTGTTCGCCACTTAGTGTAGTTCAGTGGGCCGTGGAGATTTGAGGACTACCACACTGTATAAGAGACTATTCCTAAAGAGAAGAAATTGAACAGCGCTATGCACACACTATATCAGCCATTTTTGTTCCCCCAGAACTGTACGGGCTACTAAACTCCTTAAACAACGTAGTGCTTAAAAGCAGTATGCCATCGAGAAAAGCCAGCTAGGGTTTTCTGTTTCAGATAGGCTTAAGCAAAATCAGCCAATGCAAGCAATCAGCTGGGTGTCGAGGCATTAAATCATTTGTCATCCATAAATGTCATTTTGTAAGAATGTTGTGCAAATGAGCTCATGTGAATGGTGACGTCAAATCCGGGAAGATGCAGCTAAACTTGGAAACCTTCACAAACCAATCCCCTATGTGGGCTTATTCAAAGCATGGTGCTAAATCCCAAGCTGAATGTCAATACGTCATGTGAACTACGTATACAGTCTATTTGACCGAGGCTGTAATGTGGTTGTTTGAGGACTCAACCTGCATCCCGATTTAGCAAACTTTGGAGGACACAATTCTGCTGAACCAAGACATCGAAATACCCATGAGGTTTTCCCATGTCACGGTCCCGCTTCCAGTCTAAGTGTTAACATAGGCACGGAACCGATTAACCAGAGCTTACAGAGCGTGTACTTATTCAACTTTGTATTGTTCGTACCTGGTATCTTTAACCAATGGAAGTTCATGCTTACCAACCGACATATTTGTTTCGGAACGGAAACGCAGAAGGTTATTCTATCCTTACACGTCTAACTATAGTAGGCAATTATCCACGACGGAGTATCCACCCAAATTAGTTCAGCTGTAACATATTGTTTAATCAGCCGTTAATTACCCAAGTTACTATCTGCTATCTTGAGCTGTATAGTATCCTAGCCAAGAAAAACTTACTCACTGTATGTCTAAGATGTGCGCGTCAATGGACAAGGAATGTTACCTTATCGCAACCAGTGATTTTGCTTTGCATCATGGCTCTGTGTCCTCACTTAGTTTTGTTTTTAAGGTGGGTGGTATGTTCGGGTGAGACTCGTCGAACACTTACTCAGCTGCGAAACGATAAGTGCGCCAGTACCGACGGGATCCCGCCTGAACTACGGAAATACGGCGGACCCGCGTTGATGACTGCGCTGCACCACTTGGTGCAACGCGTGTGGATTGAGGAGGAGGTGTCTGCTGAGCTGAAAAATGCCCTTGTGCCACCACTGTCAAGGACAAAGGCAGCAAGCGATGTTGTATGAATTATTCTGGCATCAACTTGCTGAGTTTGTGTGGGCAAGGTGACTTCCCGAATCCTGTTCAACTGCCTCGTCAGTCAGGTTTTGGAAGTGTGTGTGGCGGAAGAGCAGTGCGGATTCCAGTCGGATTGCAACACTATACACATGGTGTTCGCAGTCGTCAATTGCAAGCAAAATGCACTGAGTGAAACCAGCCGTTGTACTCGCTTTTTGTCGATTCCACCAAGACATTCGATACTGTGAACCGCGAGCCATTGTGGCTGGTATCGGGTAAGTTTGCTTGCCCGCGTATTTCTATAAATGTAACTGAATGTCTGCACAGTGGTGTGCGGGCGGGTACGGCTGAGTGGAGAGACCTAGGATGACACTGCATTTGTCACTGGTATGAAGCAAGGCTGTGTCTTAACTCCTGCCCTGTTTCATAGTTACATGTCTGGATGCCTTGTGCTTTTGCTGTCATTTTACGACGGTGCTATTAGCCTGAATGCGCAAATTATATCCGTGCTCTACGTGGTGACAAAATTAAACAGGCACCGGTGACGCTTTTGATATTTTTAGGGCCTTTCGAAATATCTGAGAAAATCCCTTGATACCGAATTACATTTTGTGGCAACTCTGAAATCCCGGCCAGATGAAAACGTGAATGAATGCTTTGCTCGCGTACATCTGGATAAACATGCTGGCAGAAAATAGTAATGTCCATACGATGAACTTCGGATAACCCACACTGTCTTCGGTAAATCTTCGCCTTATGACAGAAATAAGCTAATTCTACATAATAACTTTGTAGTTAGCTGTGATACAGCAATTTTTAATCACTCTGCAGCGAGAAATCCCAAACCATGACTGCGCACGTTTACTACGCAAATACCACCCACATGTTACCTCGATTAGCGTAAACCGTCTGTGGATCAAAATTTTGAATAAAAATAATGTTCTTTATAATGTAAAAGCACTACGAAACCTTCTTTATTTCTTGGAAAGTTGCAGCATTTGTGCGATCACTGTTTGCGTTCATCTAGCGCACTCAACCTATGATGAACAAAGAACTCAAAGTCTTTTGGTTTGCACAACTGTACTTCATAACTATTCTTAGTAACAAACTAACATGAGTTTTAAGCCCCTTGAGACATTATACGCTCCATTATGAAAGTTTTACCGAGAGCGCGCTTTTGTTTCGGACTTCTGTGTCGACAGGACTACAATCATCAGAAATTGCTAGGCGGATCATAAATTTGTAGGTCTATTGTATACACCTGTTCATAAATAATATTTTGAAGCTTATATTTGCCAGTACTTTTCCTCCAACTCAAGCATTTGGTCTTTCTGATAACGCGAGTATCCCGCTTTCTACTTCCATAAGTTTACACACATGGTGAACAACATGGATTGCTGACATAAGGAAACTGTGTGCAGAAGCTGTGGATGTGTAATTCATTTAACGCAAGCACACAGGTCAGTCAAGTTGCTTCCGGACATGCACAGTACGTATGGAAACCGGAGCTTTTACGCCTTCTATCAGCCAAGATGTAGTTTATCAAAGTACACCATTTGCAGTTCTTGCCACTTACCCCCCCACACACACAAAAAACAATATTATATACCGAGTAGTTGCCGAAAGCACAAGAGTCGGTAAATCTCGCATCTGAAACTCATGTCCGCAGGTGCGCTTCTGGCATTCGGAACACTGCTGTATGCATGCCAACTCGCATGGCCTCTTTAAGAAATTTTACGATTTTCAATCTGGTTAATCTTTGTTGTCTCTGGTCTTGATGATGATAACCGTGACTTGACTGAACCACAGAATTACTGATGCCGAGATCGCTCTACTAGGCGTATTCGTTTTGCGTAAAGTTAGACCTACTATTGGATGTAGCGAAATTGTGTAACATCGCATTGATCTACTTCTCCAATCCGTTGAAGACTCAGAGATTTAAGTATGGGCTCATCTTGGTTCCACCTGCAAATAATACGTGGCGACACATGTCTAGTATATCATCCCATGTATATCATCCCACGATGTCCATTCTGGAAATGGACGGCCGTCTAGCTTCTGCTATGGAGACCATTCTGACTCAGTTTACTACTAATTTTCTCCTTGTGGGAGACTTCGACTTGAACACACTAGATGTGCTGGCCTCCAATGGTGAACAGTTTAAGGCCAAACTACATCAATCTGTCGCTGACCTACCATTTCATAATGACATTACTTCCTTTGTGCGATTAAGAAACGGAAACAAACCAGCATTCTGGTACTCCTTTTCCCAATGCGGATTTTATGATCAACACAAGGAAAGCGAGTATCCCATTGGGAAACAATGATTACGAAACATTGATTTTCCGCTAACTCTGCCACTCAGAATCTTTTGACTTAAACATTGAAGAGGTCTCGTCGTAACACATTACAGCGTTCTATCCTACGTTATCAGGGTCACAGATTTGTCGTTCCTAACTGATCAACACCCTAATGTCGCTTGGGCAGAATAGATCGAGTAATTCGCCATGCTAGTAACAAATGCATGGGAGATGGTGCTCCTTAGCTTAATAAGGCACATCGCTTGAGAGATGCAATTTAACAATCACATATTACAATCTAAATACCAAAAACCGGAGTTACTACATAGCTGATAGAAAGCATTACATCAAACTGCTCCATGAAGTTAAACTGTACCACTAACAGACATTGGTAAATAAGTTCTGCCCCAATTCTAAGCTAATTTATATGCGCGTTGACAAGCTCTGCAAAGTACAACGATCCATCCCTCCTCTAAATATAAGTTTTCGGCAGGAATAAACTACATGAAAAGCAGTTAACGCCATTTGACAGGAATGATGGCTCACCGCCATCTTATGTCATTCGCACACAGATCACGTCATTACTAGGATTTACCCACATCTTCACTGCCGCGGATGTACTACCGCGACTGATGTAACTACCCGGGTATTATTCGCCTGGTTTGAACAACATGCACCCCAAGTCCTTGAAAGTAAAGCCATAACCTTGGCTGAACCATAATCACAGTTTTTCTAGTGCTGTTTTGATGAGATGCAGGTTAATATTAGGTGGCAACGGGGAATACTAACCCCCATTTACCATAAGTGCAATCGAGCTGTGCCCGCAAAATATCGCCCGATTAAGCTTCGTTTTTGCGTTTGCTAAAGTCATGGAATCTTTCGACGCAGAAACACTATTTGGATATTTTTTAGCTGAAAGCATTGCCTCCGCCGAAAATGCTCACGTACTGAAAACTTTTGTTAGCCCGTACCAGCTGGATAGAATCCGTCAATGCTGGGGTAAGAGTCAACGCCACTGACCTTGATCTCTCTAGGGCTATCGAGCTAGTTGCTCACATCATTCTGCTTTACTAACTTCAATGTTCTGGGATCAGTGACCCAATCCTACGCTGGATACATTTATTCTTACTCCGACGCCGCTCGAATGTGTGAGTTAGGGGCACACGGTCTGACGTAAAAGTGATTCACGCTTACCATTTTTAGTAATCAGGATCGACCTCGCGAGAGTGCTGATTTTAAATCTTCTACTCTGCGGACGAGGTCAATATCTGATGAACATTCGGTAGATTAGAGGACCACAAGTGCTCTTAACAGGATTTATTAATGGTCAGTATTGTAGTTGGTTATCACAAACCACCGTCTGTTTGGCGATGCCCGTGGTCCGTGCGTGAATAAATGTGCGTATTATCGAGCGAACCGGTGACTTGGTCTTGTGTATACTTTACTACCCTTTACTGGTGACGGATTAATCGTACCTATGTGCTCCTTCGGTAAATCGGAAGAGTGCACTGGGGAACCCGGTTCGTCCAGCCATTACATTAATCGTCTGAATTGTTTTTTCCCGGCCAGTGTAATCGTCAGTAGCAAGCGCAAATTACTGAGTATTTGTGGCTCACAAACACAGGAAATTACTCGCAGCTTGGTGACTCCCGATTTACTACGCACCAAACAATCCATTGAACTGGTCTCACGGGTTTTTAATCACTGCAACCCAAAACCATCACCTAGTGTGCAGCAATTTAGGTTTAATGCCGGCGTCCAGGGTGAGAGGGTGTCAGTTGTTTCCTTCGTCGTCAAGCTTCGGAAGTTGACGGTATATTGTGATATCGGCAATTACCGAAACAACATGATCCGGTATCGTTTGGTGGTCGGAGTGAACACGTTCCCATTCCACGCTGCCTGTTGCCTAAAAGGCATTGACCTAGGAAAATGTCTTTGATGTTGCGACGAGCATGGATCCCGCTGAAAGTAGTATCTAATTAGTACGGAACTTACAGCTCAGTTCAAAGCCATGCGCTGAAGATGTCCAGGCCGAAGTCAACAAAGTTGACAAAAACATCACGCGCTCGCTCAAATGTTATCGATGCAGCTTGCAACGCAGTTACCACAGAGAGTGCAATCATGCTGAGACATTTTGTAACAAGAGCTAGGCGTTTGGCCTGTATATGCCGGTCCAATACAAACCTGTTACCTGGTGGTAACTCACCAACTTATTGCTGTCAAACCACAGGATTATATATTATATACAACAATCCAATGTGCACACCCAACATTTCGCATTCAGCTCTGCATTAACCAGATTCCTGTAGATTCCGAACTCCGCACGAAAAGTGCAGCAACATTGTACATCGAAAGAATTTGGTCACAAAGATTGACCTCAATGATCCATACCAAACTGTGTCGGTCGCCCCTGTGTTTGCGCACATACACATGAGAAGAAGTAGAACTGTTGCGGGCGCAGGAAGTTGAGGCATCATAGGTAGCATCGATAACCCGAGGAATCATTTACGTCACACACAACGAACAGTCATTGAGCACGAGTTAATAAACAAGTGCTTGACAACTACCATAAGATGGCTGGGATGAATAATATAAAAGCATCTGGTATGTGAGTCATCTACCGTGCGTCTACCGAGCTAAATGTCGTGGTGAAAACTTAGTGTAGGGTAAGAGTTGAATGCAAACACACTGAAGAATACAGGTTGCAGTGATCGTTGACGTACAGCGGGAGAAAAGTAAATGATTGTCGCTCGCTCATGAGCTGTCTGCTTGGGTCCATGTGACAAACAAATCCGGTAGAAGGGTGATTACTGTAATCCACAATGGCGTAGTTTGGGTAAAGAGATGTTGAGATTTCAAAGCAACATTCAACCATTATTTGCGATTGTCCAAAGGGAGAGAGTTTGGGAGAGAGCTCCGGAGTTGGCAAGTCTGAAGAAAAATGCAATCCTGTTGACAATTTACACGGTTGTATTGTTCATTCCGATTCAAGCCGTTACCCTTGGGCTGCGTGTTGTGGCCAAATTTCGGCAAATAGCGGCATACCTGGTTGGGATCATTCGATATTTGTTACGCTTTTATGAGATCACCGCCTAACCTTCGGTAGGGTCATATGAAAGTTTTTAGCCTTCGCTGGTAATAGCAATTGCACAGGTGCTTAGCATTCGTTGTTGCCCTTCTTTATGGTGCCTCCAGTATCTATAGGTCAGGCTGCAACCAAGGTTGCTAAGCTTGGGTGACATATTCAACGGGAGGGCGCACGTAGGAATTGTGCATCAATGGGTTATTTATGGGTCAGATCTCCCTATTGATCTTCGCAGCAGGCTGACGTGCTGGTTGGCCCTATTCGCAGATGTCTCAGACTGTTTTGAATAGTTGAGAACCCTCTGTACGAGCACATTAATGTTACGTTCCAGGGCTCTGGTCTGCAATCTGTGGGATTCAAGCCATACGTGTAGTCATGGCGTAAGTAGACAACGTAACATTTTTTCACATTGAATGGCAGGACATTCTGAACTGACCTGTTCCTAATCGTGTTACGATTGCACTGGAGCAATTCGTGGTCATCTGATCTCCTGATCTCACATTCCAGTTTGATATCGTCTGCAAAAAATAAGAAAAAAGCAACTGATCTAGCTAGATTGTTTATGAACACCGAGAATAGACGAGGCTCTAGCACCTCTTGTAGTACACCGCACTTCTAATCAGTTGCAGCGAACAGGGATTCATGGACTCTTACCTCCAATCGACGTTGGTTTAGAAAATTGTTTATCCAACTCAGGATTGAGCCTCCAATGCCGCCCTTTCAAAACTTGTGGAGGATAGTTCGATGATCTGAGCGACCAAGAGTTTTGGAGAAGTCTAGGTAGATTCCATCAACTCCCGCTCCACCATCAGCTAGTTCCGTCCAGCTATTGAGTGCAATTAGTAGGCTCGTAGTGTGAGTGCCCTAGGTAGCAGAAATGTTGCTCTTTGGTTATTAAACTGTGGTATTCAAGTTACTGCATTATCGCATCTGCAATGATTAATTCCATAACTTTGGAAATCACATGAGTCCGTCTTATTAGCCGGTAATTGGTGGGGTCAGTGCGACTACCTCCGTTATGACAAGGAGTGATGACCCACCCTTCCATACTGGTGGAATTTGGTCCTCGGCTGGGGAGCACTGATAGAGAACGGTCAGTAGTTTCGTCAGATCACTGGATACTGCCTGCAGAGCCTTCGGTCGAGTGTTGTCGACTTTAGGAATACTAAGGATACACAGGATAACAGCATCTAAAACACAGCTACTGCAGTGGTGCAATATATGTAGATTTGTTTCTCCCTCGCCAGCTTGCCGCCTTTGTTCAATGCTGGCACACTTGAGGCGCTCCCAGTCAGCTGGATCGATATCCGGATGAATATACACCCTATTACCTCTCAGTCTACTTTGCCGAGACAGTATTAGGTTCGGACTGGCCTCGTCAGCAAACGGTCTTTCTCAGCAATGATTTTGCTGAGGCGGGTGACCTGCTTCACTTTCAGTCCGTTCTCACGCACGTCGAGGAGCCCATCAATCAGGCTCTGTATATACGATAGGTCATGTACATAGCGTGTCTGAGGACTTGGTTCGTTGGACTCAAGCGCGTGAAAAAGCATCTTGCCAATCAAAGTGGTTCCTGCGGCAGAAGGGTGGATTTGAGCGTTCCTTTATCTGGCCAGTTGTTGATCAGTGATAGGATTGTTTCTTCACTTCGCGGCTTCTTCCGTCCTCGAGTTTTCTTCATGCATTCTTCCTCATGTATTGGATATTCAGCTAAATCAATAGAGCTAGCAGAACGCAAAGTCGGTGGATCATTGTCCTCAGTTAGTGTCTTGTCTTCGGGAACATTAGGATTGTGAGATAATGAGGTGTCAGAGGACGATGAAAGTTAGGAAGGCTGGATTGAACATCGGATGAACTCTAGCTAATTTGCGGACGGTAAGTCTAGGATTGCTCACATTTAAACGTTTTTGGTTGCGACCAGCACCGGTAGTATCGATATGTTTCTCCGGCTTCCTTAGACTACGACATTTATTGCACAAAATTTGAATGAAATCATGTTGAATGGAATGCAAAAAATGATAGGAATCGGCAGATAATATAACACACGAAATGTGAAATCTAGCATATCAATCAAACCAGGTAAAGGCAATTGACGTGTTTCCAACCATTTCTGAGCAGGAACGATAAGATGATTTCTTCGACCTTTTAGAAAAATGAGGCGAAAGTGCCGTAAAGTAGGAAAGTAGGACCTGAAAAACGAAGCTAAGAAATCGGTGGGAAATATGGCACAAAATATGATCCCGAAATTGCAGACTCAGAAATCAAATTGAAATACACCAAACTTTCTGTAAATATATTTCACAATACCAGGAACTCCAGGACTGTGCATTTTACAAGGGAGTAGTAGGGGAATTGGTGTGATAGTATAGAAATTCACCACATCTAATCTTCGTCAGTGATCTTAACCACAAGCCAGCAACGGTCGAGTTGCAAGTTTGCTCCACACCGACATCGGATGAAATACGCGATGCTGACAATTTTCCAAAATGATGAAGCTTTACAGCTCTAGTCCGCGGGTGTAATAACTGTGTGAGTGATTCTAAATGTGATGAATTCCTACTTATAATATGAAACTTGTTGCTATGATGCATGAAGCTATAAATCTGTACCAAGCGACACACAATAAATAGTGAAAACTCTCCGGCATTTGCCACGTTTGCACGTTGAATAAAGGTGAATCCACCCGATCGCTACTGTCACTTGGTCAAAGTGTAAGAACTCGTCTGTGACAAACCTGTCTACAAGGCAAGATGTTTTGCGAGGGTTAATAAACGAATCAAAAAAATGGACCTATGCGAGTAAAGTGTTCGGAAACAGGATCAACTGTTCCAGTTAGCCACTGATGCCATAGTTTATATCGAAAATAATAAATACTCTTACGGAGTAAAACTTGTAAAGGAGCACAGATACTTGCACATGTAATACTGCTCTCGACCACAGTACCAAAGCGCAAGCATCTCATAACTTAGGCTACATCGTTATGGAAGGACCAAAACGAGAATGCCAATACATTGTTTCCTTTGTTTCAATCAAGATGGCCGCACTCTTTTTTCACAAGTGTACATTTAAGTTAGTATTAGTAAGCAGCATTATTTAGTCACACTAGTCGATGTGGAAGTTTACCTCTCACTTCTCATTGGGCTTATCCATGCAACTTGTGCGTCTCTAGTTATGGAGTTGTTTACAGGAGAGTAGTATGGGGAGTTGAATGGTATAGGTATGGCAGGTATAGGTAGAAATTCGTCACATCTAGACTCACTCAGACAGCCGCCACACGCCCGGAAAAGCACTGTACGTGCGTTTCATCCTTTCGGAAATCATCAGCAATGCGCACTCTATCGCACCCTGGTAGGGCTCGAACCCGCAACTCGACTGTTGCCAGTCCATGGTAGAGACCACCGCTTATAATGCCATAATTTAATTGGCGGTTTAAGTTTGGTAAGTTCGTCGCTTGGTGCGGCGGCAACCTTGTCCACTGCACGTCAGTAACGTGTAAGTCAGTGGATAGTGAGCGGCGCTATATCACATCTAGTAACTTAAAGATTTGTGTTCACTCTAAATGATAGACTATTTACTGAACTATGAAATATGATGCACTTGGATATGGTCACCGATATTGATCAGTCAACAAAAGCGGTTGCTCATGTTTCGTTTGTAACAACAGAAACGGACCAATTGCAACTATGCAGTTAGTTGGGATGTTGAATGTAGTGCTAAGTGAAGATCATCCTGCAGTACCGATCTTGGAACATATTGTTTCCCGATACGTTAAGCATAAATACCGCAGTAAGTCAGATAAATCATCTTCTTTCTCGCACGTTACTATGCGTAAAAATTCAAACGTATATATATCGTGATCAAGAAAGCCAAACCAGCTACCCGAAGGACGCATGCATCCATCCGTAAGTATACCTTCGACCCAAATAGTAAATACTAGTGTACATATATATATATATATATGTATATCGCTGTACGGCTTTCTATATAGTTAAGGTGGCACTCAGGGTCCTCGAAGATTACCAAGTTTCTTCATGCTCGATCTGCAGAGCAACTCACATTGCTACTTTTAGCTTTTGGCTTGAATTTGCTCCTTGTTACCAAAAGTCGATGATCTCGGTGATGTAGCAGGCGATTGATTGATTTGAAGTAAATTTAAAGGAGGACATGTTAGCAGGCTCCTCGGTTTCCCAAGGACGCGCTCTAAATGATCCATAGTTTAGATGTACGCGGTTCACGTTTTTGAAACAAGGGTTAATCTAATTTATGTTCGTATCATGACTTCAGGACGCATTCGAACCGAGAAGAATGCAGCACAGTGCAATGGATTTCAAGGGCGATGCACCCGCTGATGTGTTATCCCGACGCCAAAATGATCCTACTGAAAAGACATATCTCCCAGCTTGCTCGAGAATAGTTTATCACAATAAACCACTAATTACCAGGCCCCTCAAACATAAACGAATTTCGTCGGCTCGATCTATGCTTTTGTATCAATACTCTTGCTTCTGTGGTGTACGGTACGTTGGTCGCGTTTATCCCAGAGGAGTTGCGAGCATTTACCAATGTGGTTCTAAAGAGGTGGAATGCAGTATTCTGACAGCTCCATCTTGTCACACCTACTTGATTACGGCCATGCAGCATCAGAGAACGACTTCAAAGTGATGTACTGATTGCATGAACACTACTCACGATGCTTCTGCAACCCATCGCTATCTATTGCAGAGGCCATATATCTTCGCTACTTGAAATCTGAGTTGTGTGTTCAAAAGATATGTGCGGCCCACTTCGTTACCTTGGTCAACGAGCACTGTTACTTAATTATTTGACTATAATTATGGCTGTCTATCTTCTTTATTTTCGAGTGACTATTGCCTTTTGCTCTATCCGTTGATAGTATATATTATCCTTAGTTGTGACCTAAGTTCATTAAATCTCTTTCAAAGTGCGTACGATAAGTATTTAGCTCCTTACGGCACTTTCACCCATTTCCACCATGTGAACTTATTGGTCTGATGAGATTTTACCCGAATTCAAATTGGCAGAGCAACGAAAAGCAATGCAAAGTGAGGCTGGCCAGCACATTTGGTGTTCCGACCTTTTCTCGTCGGGTGCCTCACCATGCTTGCACACTTAGGCCTATGCACCATAAGCAAATCCAACTTCCCGTCTTAAAACTAGTTGTATAGAATTTTGGGAAAATAACTATTGTGACCCGCACCTGAGTTTGCAAACAGTATGATGCAACTCGAATATCTACCAAAACGCTGACTGAGTAAGCATCTAAAAGCTGTATAAAATTGTGTGATGAATTTAGGGCAAGTGGGTCAGATGTTCTGTTATATCGACGAAAACATCGATTAGGCGCATAAGGTAGAATGCAGTGAAAGGAGAACGCTAAATACCAGAAACATGAATTTAGCCTATAGTAACTGCAACAACGGGGTGGAATAAACGAAGATATCAAACCGAGCCAAATGACGTGATTCGACAGGCTGAAGTGACGAAACGGAAAAATGAGAAACAATACTGAGTGTTGCTGACCATACGTAACATCCTATGGATGGTCTAATCATTTTTACAGCGATTTTTGTGACGGTACTTACGTTGCGTGTGAAAGATGTAATGTGTAGACAGCTTCAGCTAGTCATAATAAGCCTAAAACGTAAATCAACGATGTAAAAACAAAACAGACGAAGTGCTACACAACTGTCTAGAAAAAGCATCAGAAAAACTGAACCCCCCTAACCTCTCCACTGCATTTTGGCGCAAGATCTTTAACCAGTGATATCGTGGATCATTAGACTTAAATCAGCCAAGTTATAAAGCATCGATCCAAATCAGTTTTTCTGGCGTTTGTCATCGTATTATTCTACTTCTTTGCTTAGCTAGAAACAGCACATACGGCTGTAGAATAGCTTGGGCTTGCAAATGAAGCAGGGTCGGTGTCAGCATATTTTATGGTGATGAATCACTAAGATACAAATAGCTTTTCTATGTCAAATGTGCGCAGTCAACGCCTCTATTTTGTGACACTGACTATGCGTCTGGATAGCGTGCAATGCTAACTGATGCAGTGAGACACCAGCCACGTGGTCGATGGATGCTGCAGTCTCATATATTTTTATAATGCTAACAGCGCGCATTAATCCTGCTTGGAGAAGAACCGATGAATGAGAATAGTCACAATCCACCAAATGTTGGGAAACAGGTGCCCAATTTGCTTTGTCAACTTTGGTTGTACAGCAGTAGCGCGCAAAAGAGAGTTCGTTTTATCACCTCTGATGAAGTGCACGCATCTCAGAGTAGCATCAAATGAATTGTGCTCACAAATGCCAAGTCGCTTTTTATAAACATTTCCGCAGAGGCTACATAAAAGGTGTATGGATGTGAATGGGTGACCTACTCGTTTACTGTCTCAAATTGATCCTGATAGATCGATCCCTCGGGATAGCTGATTCTGCGACACGGTATGAACATTTGTTTTCCTCGATTGCAAATTGAATGGGATGAATTCACGAAGGTACCAGCCAAAACCATCAGCATCAGAGCATTCCCAAGAAATAAATGTACTATCTGATAACAAAACCTTTAGAAGTAAAAGCCATTTGTTCGCCACTTAGTGTAGTTCAGTGGGCCGTGGAGATTTGAGGACTACCACACTGTATAAGAGACTATTCCTAAAGAGAAGAAATTGAACAGCGCTGATGCACACACTATATCAGCCATTTTTGTTCCCCCAGAACTGTACGGGCTACTAAACTCCTTAAACAACGTAGTGCTTAAAAGCAGTATGCCATCGAGAAAAGCCAGCTAGGGTTTTCTGTTTCAGATAGGCTTAAGCAAAATCAGCCAATGCAAGCAATCAGCTGGGTGTCGAGGCATTAAATCATTTGTCATCCATAAATGTCATTTTGTAAGAATGTTGTGCAAATGAGCTCATGTGAATGGTGACGTCAAATCCGGGAAGATGCAGCTAAACTTGGAAACCTTCACAAACCAATCCCCTATGTGGGCTTATTCAAAGCATGGTGCTAAATCCCAAGCTGAATGTCAATACGTCATGTGAACTACGTATACAGTCTATTTGACCGAGGCTGTAATGTGGTTGTTTGAGGACTCAACCTGCATCCCGATTTAGCAAACTTTGGAGGACACAATTCTGCTGAACCAAGACATCGAAATACCCATGAGGTTTTCCCATGTCACGGTCCCGCTTCCACTCCAAGTGTTAACATAGGCACGGAACCGATTAACCAGAGCTTACAGAGCGTGTACTTATTCAACTTTGTATTGTTCGTACCTGGTATCTTTAACCAATGGAAGTTCATGCTTACCAACCGACATATTTGTTTCAAAACGGAAACGCAGAAGGTTATTCTATCCTTACACGTCTAACTATACTAGGCACTTATCCACGACGGAGTATCCACCCAAATTAGTTCAGCTGTAACATATATTTTAATCAGCCGTTAATTACCCAGGTTACTATCTGCTATCTTGAGCCGTATGGTATCCTAGCCAAGACAAACTTACTCACTGTATGTCTAAGATGTGCGTGTCAATGGATAATGAATGTTACCTTATCGCAACCAGTGATTTTGCCTTGCATCATGGTTCTGTATCCTCACTTAGTTTTGCTTTTAAGGTGGGTGGTATGTTCGGGTGAGACTCAACGAACACTTGCTCAGCTGCGAAACGATAAGTGTGCCGATGCCGACGGGATCCCGCCTGAACTACGGAAATACGGCGGACCCGCGTTGATGCCTGCGCTGCACCACTTGGTGCAACGCGTGTGGATTGAGGAGGAGGTGTCTGCTGAGCCGAAGAATGCCCTTGTGCTACCACTGTCAAGCACAAAGGGAGCAAGCAATGTTGTATGAATTATTCTGGCATCAACTTCCTGATTTGTGTGGGCAAGGTGACTTCCCGAATCCTGTTCAACTGCCTCGTCATTTAGGTTGTGGAAGCGAGTGTGCCGGAAGAGCAGTGCGGATTCCAGTCGGATCGCAGCACTATGGGTATGATTTTTGCGGCTCGTCAATTGCAAGCAAAATGCATTGAGCGATACCAGCCGTTGTACTCGCTTTTTGTTGATTTCACCAAGACATTCGATACAGTGAACCGCGAGCCATTGTGGCTGGTGTCTGGTAAATTTGCTTCTCCACGTATTTCTATAAATGTAACTGAATGTCTGTACAGTAGTGTGCGGACGGGTGCAGCTGAGTGGAGAGACCTAGGATGACATTGCATTTGTCACTGGTGTGAAGCAAGGCTGTTTCTTAACTCCTGCCCTGTTTAATATTTACATGTCGTGATGTCTTGTGCTTTTGCTGTCATTTTACAACGGTGCTAATAGCCTGAATGCTCACATTACATCCGTGCTCTACGTGGTGACAAAGCATACTCAGGCACTGGTGACGCTTTAGATATTTTTAGGGATTTCAAAGTATTTGAGAAAATCCCTTGATACCGAATTACATTTTGTGGCAGCTCCGAGATCCCGGCCAGATGAAAACGTGAATAAATGCTTTGCTCGCGTACATCTGGATAAACATGCTGGCAGAAAATAGTAATGTCCATACGATGAACTTCGGATAACCCACATTGTCTTCGGTAAATCTTCGCCTTATGACAGAAATAAGCTAATTCTACATAATAACTTTGTAGTTAGCTGTGATACAGCAATTTTATAATCACTCTTCAGCGAGAAATCCCAAACCGTGACTGCGCACTTTACTACGCAAATACCACCCACATGTTACCTCGATTAGCGTAAACCGTCTGTGGATCAAAATTTGAATAAAATAATGTTCTTTATAATGTAAAAGCACTACGAAACCTTCTTTATTTCTTGGAAAGTTGCAGCATTTGTGCGATCACTGTTTGCGTTCATCTAGCGCACTCAACCTATGATGAACAAAGAACTCAAAGTCTTTTGGTTTGCACAACTGTACTTCATAACTATTCTTAGTAACAAACTAACATGAGTTTTAAGCCCCTTGAGACATTATACGCTCCATTATGAAAGTTTTACCGAGAGCGCGCTTTTGTTTCGGACTTCTGTGTCGACAGGACTACAATCATCAGAAATTGCTAGGCGGATCATAAATTTGTAGGTCTATTGTATACACCTGTTCATAAATAATATTTTGAAGCTTATATTTGCCAGTACTTTTCCTCTAGCTCAAGCATTTGGTCTTTCTGATAACGCGAGTATCCCGCTTTCTACTTCCATAAGTTTACACACGTGGTGAACAACATGGATTGCTGACATAAGGAAACTGTGTGCAGAAGCTGTGGATGTGTAATTCATTTAACGCAAGCACACAGGTCAGTCAAGTTGCTTCCGGACATGCACAGTACGTATGGAAACCGGAGCTTTTACGCCTTCTATCAGCCAAGATGTAGTTTATCAAAGTACACCATTTGCAGTTCTTGCCACTTACCCCCCCACACACACAAAAAACAATATTATATACCGAGTAGT
The DNA here is from genome assembly GCA_944474145.2 of Dicrocoelium dendriticum. NCBI lineage: Eukaryota > Metazoa > Platyhelminthes > Trematoda > Plagiorchiida > Dicrocoeliidae > Dicrocoelium > Dicrocoelium dendriticum. Next base: position 1,123 of record CALYDF020000718.1, on the reverse strand, counting down.
TGCCGAAAGCACAAGAGTCGGTAAATCTCGCATCTGAAACTCATGTCCGCAGGTACGCTTCTGGCAATCGGAACACTGCTGCATGCATGTCAACTAGCATGGCCTCTTCAAGAAATTTTACGATTTTCAATCTGGTTAATCTTTGTTGTCTCTGGTCTTGATGATGATAACCGTGACTTGACTGAACCACAGAATTACTGATGCCGAGATCGCTCTACTAGGCGTATTCGTTTTGCGTAAAGTTAGACCTACTATTGGATGTGGCGAAATTGTGTAACATCGCATTGATCTACTTCTCCAATTCGTTGACGACTCAGAGATTTAAGTATGGGCTCATCTTGGTTCCACCTGCAAATAATACGTGGCGACACATGTATAGTATATTATCCCATGTATAACATCCAACGATGTCCACTCTGGAAACGGACGGCCGTCTAGCTTCTGCTCTGGAGACCATTCTGACTCAGTTTACTACTCATTTTCTCCTTGTGGGAGACTTCTACTTGAATACACTAGATGTGCTGGCCTCCAATGGTGAACAGTTTAAGGCCAAACTACATCAATCTGTCGCTGACCTACCATTTCATAATGACATTACTTACTTTGTGCGATTAAGAAACGGAAACAAACCAGCATTCTGGTACTCCTTTTCCCAATGCAGATTTTATGATCAACACAAGGAAAGCGAGTATCCTATTGGGAAACAATGATTACGAAACATTGATTTTCCGCTAACTCTGCCACTCAGAATCTTTTGACTTAAACATTGAGGAGGTCTCGTCGTAACACATTTCAGCGTTCTATCCGACGTTATCAGGGTCACAGATTTGTTGTTCCTAACTGGTCAACACCCTAATGTCGCTTGGGCAGAATAGATCGAGTAATTCGCCATGCTAGTAACAAATGCATGGGAGATGGTGCTCCTTAGCTTAATAAGGCACATCGCTTGAGAGATGCAATTTAACAATCACATATTACAATCTAAATACCAAAAACCGGAGTTACTACATAGCTGATAGAAAGCATTACATCAAACTGCTCCATGAAGTTAAACTGTACCACTAACAGACATTGGTAAATAAGTTCTGCCCCAATTCTAAGCTAATTTATATGCGCGTTGACA
>CALYDF020000717.1:0-26605 GCA_944474145.2 Dicrocoelium dendriticum | reverse complement strand
TCAACCCGTCAATCTCCATTATTTACATTCATCCAACTCCCTTCATCGACGAGGCTGATGCCGGAGAGACAGGAACCGGAAAATCACTGCCACCTTTCCTCACGACTAAATGACAGGTATCTGAGTCAATTCAGCATCCACGTATCAGAATGAAGTCAAGCCACTAAACGGCATCCTAGACATTGCCCATAGTCATGAACGGTTTCCGTTTTGGCAGCCTACTTTTGCCAGTAATCTTCTCTCTCCACTGCCTTGTGGTTTAGACCATTGAGCCAAGGGCTCCGTGCGGAGTCCCCCAAGCGAAGCTCCATGTCGCCCATTGTCTTGTGAATCAAGCTCTTGAGTCAAAGGCTAGTGTTATGGTACCTCGAACAAAACCTCTTCTTCGAAATGGGCAATCGGAGAGTATTGTCTGCTTCATCAACCCCGTCGACAATACTTATTCTTCTATTCCTTTTCTTCTCACTATTAATCACTTCTTTTCCGTCCATTGAGCAAGATCACTGCTGATCCCGGAGCCGCTGCCATGTATACGTGCACCTCGTCCAGCAAGCCTACAGTCACATTTCATATTCGTTCTTTAAACCTCCGCACTCGGTCAGATCGATCAACAGGCAGCATTACCCTCACTCGTCCCTCTCTTGGTATTGATGCGTGCTGTCTCCGAAACACGCATGCAATAGCGTTGTGATTAATTTTCGACTCCTTGGTTCCGAATCTGCTGACAATGACAACATTCTTCGTGTCTCGCGATACTGAATCAATGAATCAAGATGCTCTCGGTATCGCCATCGCTCAATGCAAACATCCGATGGCCGGGCGATGTGTTGAGCATGCCAGCACACCGACTCCTGCGATGAGTGTTGTTTGCCCGGGGGGGGGGTGCGGATAGAAAAAGAGGAAGGGAGGGCAAATGTTGACTTGGTCACTTAGCACTTCACAAATTTACACTTAATATTTCCGCGGCACCATGAAGTCTGCAATTCCTGAGTCAGATGGTGCAACAGAATTGGAAGCTGAACAACCACTCCAACAGACGTGGCCTGATTCGAATAGGCGCATAATATTTCCACGTAGCTAACTTGTGTTCTACGCAACGGCTGCTCGTGTCGACTTGTCAGTGCCCATCACTTTACTGTTTACCTAAATTGTTTGTCCAACCTCCATGGGACTGTACGAAAGCAGTTGATGTCAGGTGAATCTTGATCTATTCGGTCTCGTGTATCGTTCACCGTCTATTTTATGATCAAATTCGTTGGCTAGTCTAGATCCCTACATATGCGGGTGTGACAGTTAAGTTGACTAAACTAACTAACCCAATAGGTCCACGTTTTTACAAATTTCCTTTTGGATATGTGGCTTTTTGACTTTAGCTTACGTTGCAAAACTCTTCGTTGCTAATGGAGCAGGCTGTGATATCTTCCACACCGCCAATTCGGCCACGTTTCACCCTGTAGTCCTAACTTATAGCTCTACCACACCGCGACTCGTTGACCACGCTCCATGCGTTGGGCAATACCGCTCATTCAATGTCATCATGGTAAGTAGTCACGCCTTTTTAGCTAGGTTGTTTAATTAAGTTAAGCTGCTTATCAGGTTTGATCGACGCGGTTATGCATAAAGTACATTATAAACGGACCGAGCAACCACTGGGCGCACGAATGAGTGAAAACCCTTCTCTCTGTCGTTATCCTCGCGTCGTTTTCAGATTCTCAGTTAACGGCAATGCGTTTTATACCGCTTTTCTTACGACAAAGCGCATCCATATCCTCTTTCGAAACATGCTTTGGAGCCAAGTTGTATGTTTCGGTCATCCTGTCCGTCTTGCTCCTTTCGCGGTAGCCCAGTATGGTTTTCTGCCATTCTTTGCTGCTGTCATTAAAAAAGAATGCACTGTTCGATTTCATGACAAGCCTCGATGGGCCTCACCACAAATTCCTCGACTACGGTGTTGTTCGCCTGCAATCCGCGGTATTGTCTTCCGATTCCCCAAATCAAATTCCTTGACTTTGAACCTGTGGAGAAAGTAAAGGTGAACCTGTTATAATGCTACTAAATTATGTCCACCAGTGTTGGTGTTTAGGTGATGTTCTTCACCCAGCACCAGCCTCATGCGGCTTGCTATGGTCCGCTTTCACAGGACACGACTTAGAACATGTGTAGCCACTCCCAGGTAAACAACTTGTTGACTTGTGGTGTGTTGACTACATTGCCCTCATATGTAACATCTCATAAACATGCCAAGCGGCTCTGGGCAGATGAGCACTGGTTGCCAACCGTTTCGGGCTATGCTTTGTAACGCAAAGTGTTCCTCCAAGATTGGCAAGGACCGTCGCCTGCACTTATCCTTAATGGAGATCAGCTAGAAGTCGTTCAAAAGTTTAACTACCTAGGCACTTTTATCAGCGCCGTTTGAATTGAAGACGAGGCGCTTTTGCCAACCTTCGCCACCCATGGCGCCGGCGCGACATCACTCTCTCTTTGACTGGTAGAGTGCAGTCGTACGTTCCACCCTGTTGTACGGTAGTGAAACCTCGCCTATTAGATCAGCCGACGTCAAGAGGCTAGTTACGTTGGGCCACCGGTGCCTTCTCATTTTGGCTCATATCTAGTGGGAACACCGGGTGAACGATGAGCGTGTTCGACGCCTTGTTTATGGCGTAGGAAAAAGTAGCGCACCGCTCAGCACCGTTATTACGCGCATCATGCTCCGATGGCTGGGCCACGTGTTGCGCATGCCAGCATGCCGACTCCCGCGACATGCGTTGTTTGCGCACCGGGGGTGTGGATGAAAGAAAAGAAGGGATGACCAAGCGATAACTTGATCAAGAGCAATGAAGGCCCTTACTTCAAAGTTGGCCCAGTTGGAACCTCCAGGCTCCCTGGTTGGGAACCGAAGAACGATGAGCACGTTTAGATGAATACACTTCTTGAGATGGCTAGGAGCCTACCTGGGTGGCGTTTCTTGTGTTTCCTTGTCCCTCCCTCTCCCGTTTAGCCTCCCACTCCAACCACGATCACATTTATTAGGCATAATATAACTTTTTTCGGCACTATAGCCGGCTGTTAGCTCTGGAACGATGTCCGTCCGTTACTGGTCACTCAGCCGGCGTACCTATGTTGCATTTTTTCTTCCATTGCGGTACAATATCTGAGGTGTTTTCCACTTGCCGCTCACGTGTATAATAAGATTAATATTAATGATAATAATGGTCCACAAGCCGAGTCTCGCTGAGTGCAGCATTGACGATACGGTAGCGCGCGAATTCTATCGTGACCGGTGCAGCGCTTCACTCAGGTCGCTCACTCATGTGCCGCTCGTACAGTGTGCGCACATTCCACCACCTGATGTTGAGTGCTTTGCGCGGGCATAAGATTGCGGTGGCGGGCAATCGATCGTGTGGTGATCTGTGTTGGAGGAATTATTTGCTTAGATGAAATGGGGTTGGGGATAGTATGTGCATGGGAAGAAGAAATAAGTGATGTGTCTGCGGTAGCATGTTCTCACTTATCCACCCCGTTGCATGCAGCGGGCAAGGCGACGCTTTTCGGTCCCCCACCGCTACGCGACGGCCGATGAACAATGAGCTTGTCTATATGGGCATAAGCTAAATGCTGTCAGAGCGTCCACACCCGAACAGGAAGGCTACTCAGATTCTCAGCTAAAGACTTCGATAAAATGAGCAGCCGATAGACAGCCAGGCGTGCTCAATAAGCCGGTGAACCGACACACGCGGAATTGTGCATGTCCCGGCTCTTTGCTGGAAGAACGATGTAACCCAACTCCCACCGAGAGGTCGCCACGAGAAAGCGTCCAGGGCATAAATCCACGGCACTACGCTGAGATCAGCTGGTCAGGATCTAGCCATCACAGGTCTCAGCGTACCCATGAACTTTCCCAGTGTTTGTCACACTCCTAATTAATACCATTTCGTCTCATATCAGATCTAACTGTTTCTGAACAGTCTTTTGCGCTTTATCATGTTTAATGTCCGTTTCGGGCCAATTTACTCACTGTTGATGACCCCTGTCATTTTCGCAAACTGTGCATCTTTCGCCCTTATTGTACATCCAAGAGTGGCCATCGTAATGATCAAATGTTTACCCGGGCTCCTAACTTTCTAGGCTTCTATCGCAATCCGTGCCATCGTAATTGATGCAACTTGTCAAATGTCCTCGTATGACTAGTGATGACCGGTTCGCAGTGGCTGGTTTGTAACTAAACTTGGCACCAATTTTTCACATCGCTTGTCCATGGAACATGTCGGTGACTGCCTGTCAGGTCGCGGTGGTATATATTGGACGCATGACCAGGCACTTAGAAAATCGAATCAAGGAGCACCTACCGAATTCGCTCACCAATCGTCGAGACAGATCTAATCTAAGTGCAATTACTAACCATCTGATTGCCACTGGGCACAACACTGACAGAAGTAGTGCCTTCGAAATCCTGTATAAGGTACCGTCACACTTGACCCATCAGTTAGCAGCACGACTTGCTACTGCTGAAGCAGTAAGCATAAGACTGATAAAGCCTAATCTCTACATCCAAAAGGAGCTCATTCAAGCATTGCAACTTCCATGGCCATCAACCACACGAGAGGGATTTCGCTGTCGCCCATCAATTCCACGTGCCGCCAATCACCTGATCATCTGACGCTTATCACGAGAACTGTTCAAGCTAAATTTTATCTAATCAATTGTGTGTCTCTATACTGTCTGCTTGTTCATAAGTATATTACTGTACTAGGCTTGATGAGGAAGAAATCGAAAACAATTGTTCGCCCTAAGCGTTCTGCTTACGTTTCTTCTCGGATTTGACAACCAAATGGGCATTCTGTTTTTGAACGAAGCAGAACTGCTATCGTACCCAGCGTTTTCCCCCAGTGTTTTCTCTCTTTCATGAGCAGTTTAGGTTTCTCAATTCTTCTGGTAACTCGCGCTCGCTTGGTACAACGAATAGTCGCGATAAAAAACGCCATTATAACGAGATATCCCCAATAGGAAATTTATAAGGCCTCTCCTTTATTCTGTATTTCCTTTGTTAGAAGATTGCGTATCAAAATCACAACTGTTTTCGAAAAATGTAGCCCAGAGCATTGTCTATCGGTAAGATACGACATTTGACATGCTAAACTACTGTAGAAAATGCGCAATTACGGTATGTTATTCGGGTATTGAATTGTTTTAGTACTGCGAAATTTCACTACAACGAATTAATTTTCGTTTTCCCAAAACGTTTGGTATACTGGTATTTCACTGTATCAGTCAGCTATTATGCACATTTCTTCCGCTGGTAAACTTCAGTACGGATTCATTCCGGTGTCCGTAATTGTGCTTGATACATGCATTCCCTTGACTTGTCTGAATAATTATTCCTATATGTTTTCACCTTGCTTTAGATCATCCTGGCTTTAATTTTTCAATTTTACGACGACGTATTCGTTCTCATCGAACTCACTGGATTCGCATTTACTGTGGTTTCTGCGCTCGCCGTGTGCAGTCTGCTTTACATCAGGCGAACCAATCCTGGTCTTAACAAGTCTGGATTCAAAGTACGTGAGCTTATAGCCCAATATACGCCCTATCTAATATGGAATTTTCCTTTTTACAAATTACTGATTATGAAACCCTTGTTGGTCTTCTCAGAGTGATATTATCCTTGTACAGACGTTTTCAGTTTTACTTTTCCAACACTTTACTGCTCCTGTTATTCTTCCTCATTTCGTTTTCCCCAAGTAAGATGACTCGGCTGAGACTCCATCTTGACCACAGACCAACTTTGAAGCTTAGCGCCTCACCATTGTGTAGGTTCTCTGCCTTCGAAGAAGTTCCTACTTCAATTGGCTTGTATTTATATAACAAATGAACAACTTTTGCCCCAAGCTACTTTCAGACTTACCAGGACTCTCTGCACAGCTTGCTTCTTTGACAGTCTGCATGCGAAGCCCATCACTTTGTATATCATGGGCCACATGAATCTCTGTTTCTTATCATTTGGAGCAATTAGTTGTAGCATTTTGACCATCTGGCTTGCGACAGAAAGAGATAGATGTGTTGTCCGCAACGGATAACTTATGCTGACGTCTAGGTAAGTGTGTCGGTGTGCATTTCTACGCTACTGCCGCGTGAATGTTCACTGCGGTGTATTCACGCTTGCTTTATGGCGTTCTCGGTAGGTAGAATACCTTGTTACATGTTGAAAGTGGCTGTAAGTGCAGTTCACGTTGTGCTCTTTGTGAGACTCCTCGGGAAGAGGGACAGCTTTTTAACGAACTCATCATCTTGCTTCTTTTCGTTCACACATTTGGACACAACCATTGAAATACGGAACACGAAAGCAATGAACGGCACACACACAGTCAACCCATTCTGATGTTTGTGAATTCAGGTATACCGTCTGTTGGTCGAATCATTTCAGAATGTCGTTCTACTTTCGTTGGGAACAAAGAGCTTTCACCACCTTCGTCTTAACTTTGTGCAAAGTTTGTAATAGAATGCGCCTTCACCCGTAGTATCCGGGATGCTATCCATCTGCTCTGAACTCTCCTAAATTTTAGTCACACTTGATTGCATGTAGAGCCATATTATGGGCGCAGACCTTTTCGCAACTCTTCTTTGAGACTTCCGTTCTTATTCGATTCTTCTGCGTACTTCGTGTAATGTTGCGTTTCGTTCACTTCTTGAGACTTCAGTCATCTATAGAGTTAGCCGAATACTGGTGTATCAATCAAAAGTTGAGTGTTCAATGCCGCTTTTACGCTTAACGTTACTGTACGGGTCAACGAATTGATAACTGCTTGCATACGACATTGGGCGGTTGAGCGTTTTCACTGGTGTTACTTGTATGTGTTGAGACCACCGATTGTGCAATACCGAGGTCCACTAGTTTGGCTTGTACACAACTACTTTCCTGGTGCCGAAACTCAAACTCGAACCATCTGTGTTTTCTAAGTAATGTACTCCGGTTGCTTTACAACTGCTCACATTGTATCTTTTTTCCGATGCTCTATGGGGCGGGTGAAACCTAACAGCCGGTAGACACTGACAAAGCTTAAGCGTAAGAGGGGAGGGCAGAAATTTTCCCATTAGTTCACCTTCCTATAGTTTTGTTCTGGCAACTCTTATTTACGTACCTCAACACCTACATCAAGGATGTCTAACGTGCAAGCAATTGCTGGACAGCTTCCCGCAGTTTAATTCCTTTCGGTTTATTAACTATGGCTCATTCATTACTGTGCGGTGGATCCAGTTACCATGACACTCATCGCCAAAATAGTGGTAATTCAAGAGGAATGAACGCGAAACCAACTCATGAGACTGAGTGGTTCTTTAGACCACAGCTAGATGAGTGCCAGAACGCCGCTGACTTCGTTACTGTAGGGTATCTAGCCACTGTTATGGTCCATCCTGAAATCACCATCCCAGGCGACGACAATGCCAATCAGACTCAGCCTTTCGGTAGCGTTCGTTATGCTCATCTGCCTTGTGATCCATCTGCCACCTCGGGATTTCACCTAATTGGTGTCGGTATTGGAAAACAAAACACCTCGAGGCAGCCACTTCGCTGTCACACAAAGCACATAACCGAACCAATGAAAGCGATCCAAGTTAGATAGTTTATCAACGGGGTTACCGAAAGGCCTATTACCGAACGGTAATTGACGAGCTGCAGTGCCGCTCACTCGGTTATCCTAACACACACAGTGCGAGCATCGAGAGTTGGAGACTGTCCTTCTCCTAATATCCTCAGTGTTCAGCGGCAATGTCTCGGACTCTTAACATTTGTCGTACTGCAACGTTTTGAACCCCTCTCTTACCCATTAAGCTTATGTGCTACCCTCTTCATAAGTGTCTGCAGTTAACTGAATAAGTAAGCCAATCGACCGTTTCGAGCGGTTCTTTTATCATTGTGAAAACGGGTGATGTAACGGCTTGGTTACATTTTGAATGCTCGAACCACCTGTCGGAGCGCATAGCACTGCAGGTTGGCATATTCATTAGCGCCTGTATAGTATCTGTTTTCGATTCAGAGGGAGGTGCGTCGTCTGCCTATTCTAAATGGGACGATTGGTCACGTAAAAGGATCACTACACCAGAAGAAATGAAAGGGGACCAAATGGAGACTTTAGTGACCATTCCGGTCACAATTTTGGAACAGATGGGATAATTTCCCGTAGACCTTTACGTGACCCGTGGTGACACTTTATAATAGAGGGAAACGAGTCAGACACAATCGTAGATACGATTGACCATATCAGAAACAACATTCACCCCAAAGACGATTACCCTAATATGCGCTGGTAATTGTGGTGTTGATCGATCACCAGGTGAAGTGAACAAATGTAATCAATACAACATCCACCACACTGATTCCTTTCTCACGAGGATCAGTGAACCGCCGCATCATACTAGCAGTTTAAGGGGACCTCAGACCAGAATGATACCACAACGATTACCCTTTGGTTATGTTGAAAACGGGAATGACGATTGATACCCGACAAGTAGAAGACACTTCCTTTTGCACCAGCTGGTGTGGAACAGAGCAGCTGATGCAGTCACCAGTGTGTCCCCACCCTTCTTCAACACCAACAACGGAAGGACATCTGGACCAGATGTCTCATTCCGCTTCGGCAGTGCCAGCTCATGCCGGATCTCGTCGACAGTGGGACTTTGTACACTAACCTCTCAAGTGGATTCGAGCGACCCAGCTATTTCTGACACACCAGGCCGAATGTACTACTTTCCAAAGTGTTCAGCCCAGCGTACTCGTCGAAGTGACTGAGAGTGAACCAGTTGTCCACTCTTTTCAGTCATCGTTTCATTTACGGAGACATTACTTATTTTAAAGGAGTTCGAACAACATTCCGGTGTTCCATCAGTATTGGCTTTCTCCATCTCGCGAGTCCAGTCATCCGCCACTACTCCAGCCGATTCCCCTATTCACACAGCATGAAACGAGCGCTTTGGGAGTGATGTCCTGATGGAATCGTCTTCCGGGCTTCAATAATGCTAATCAGAACTCTGAAAATCGATCCATTATTCGGACGCTTCAACTTGAGCCAAGAAGCGATCTCGTGTGCTTTACCCGTCGCGCATCGAATGCGATTCCAATCAGCATCCGGTGCACCAAACTCTCGCTAGTAATAGGTGATGTTGAGAAAATATTCCCGTGGGGAACCTCAAAAATGAGATGTAGCGGACGAGCCCGTTCTCATTTGCTTATCTTCTGGCTACTACACCACAATAGAAGAGTTAAAAACATGCGATGCATAAAAGGATTGAAATAGCTTATCAATATAGCTAAACCAGGTGGCATGACGCGATCACCATCGTTGATCTAGGCGGGTTGTGTCCAGGGCAGCTGAATGGCCTGTACGAGTTCCTTTTGAGCACCTAGTTCAGAGTTTTGGAATCGGATAGCGATTCCCACTGCTGTAGCCAGTAGACGCACGTTTGGCTATGTACACTGGCTGACATAGCTAAGAGCCGATCTCAGTGGCGTTCGTACTGTCAGTTTCTTCGTTCCTCCCCATCCCTTTTGGTCTACTCCTCCAACCACAATCTCATTTTTAGCATACCATAACTTTGCATAATACTTTTTGTTGTTGCATAGTAGCCGGCTTGTAGCTTTCCGGAACCATGCCCATCCGTTACTGGCAACTTAGGTGGCATGCACCTGTTACATTTCTTTTTTCTTTTTTTTCTTATCTTATATATTCCGGCACAGTAGCTGAAGTGTTTTCCACCTCTAGCTAACGTGTATAATGATGATGATAAGTCAGTACACGGCGTCTGACCATTCGCGTGTACTGTCTGGTATCCGGTAGATGGGCTGGAACTCCTTTTGCGTGTTCACCTGGTGATTCGAATCAGTCAGGTGCAACAACACAGCACTCGTCAGAAACAGAGTAGCGATTACAGTTGGTCAACAAGTCCCTTCAAGAAGGGCAATTCGCCGAACATAGAAGAGTGAGTGTTAGGCAGGTACGCAAGAAAACTTGATCGGAATCGCGACAAATGATCCATCTCGAACGGTCGTCTTTCAATGGGGTGCACCATCTAAGGCCAACGGCTATGTGCACGACTTGTATCCAGAGCAGCCTGTTGTTCGACCGATGACAGTACAACCGGAAGAGACTGACGTTACTAAGGCGCAGCTTGCCCAGCTCAAATCATCATAAGAACTGCAGACCTATCCCTCCTTCCGCTTACTTAATCTGCCGCTTGTAAGTTGGCCTCATGTAACTACTGAAATAAAGCGTATACTTCTCGGCGACGCGAGAAGCTGTTTGCTAGAAGGGACATCTCAAAAAGTATTACAATCATTTTATGCTATCGCTTCATGAACTTAGAGAAATATGAGTACAAATTTCACGTGTGTACATGCCTGACACAAAGTAATCCTGATTCTATGCCGATTTCTCCACCTGTCCGTACATCAATATTTTACACAAACACGCAACGAATGTTCGGGCCGGGTACACTAATGAAACGAAAGGAGCTATTGGCTAAAATGTACTATGCAAATGTTCGTTTTGCTTAGAGAAATGTGTGCATCCGGCACTTTTGTCAGGCGCCACTGATGCTTATGTCCATAGAAATATTCAGCGATTGTGATGTATTTGGCATATCACTGAGTACTGAATGGTCAGTTTGGCATGAATTACAAGTTTGAGCTTATGGAATATACGGCGTCTTCTAATCTCTCTAGCAACTTTGTTTCAAATCTCATCGCATAATAGGAGAAAACAATGTTCTCTGTTTTTCACGATAAATCCCGGAATTGTAACTTTGTATTCCTTGCTGTGTATCGAGCATCTGTTGCTCAAGGACATGTGAACATCGTTCTCAGCACTGTGTGCATGATGGTTTGATTCTGAAAAGAAAGCACAGGTCCAGCTTCAATCTTCGAAGCAACTAGATTGAACCCTAACGTGGTGAAACCGTTTGCCTATCTCTTTGACTCGTTGAGCTATACTGAGAAATGCCCCCGGGCATCTTGAGAGTTGCCCCTACTAGGTTAGTCAATGGTTAGAGATCAGACAAACTCAGTCTCCTGAGCCTCCAAGCTGGGGGTTTGAAATGGGATTGAGTCTATTTCTGTGAAATGGAATCATTTCCACCTCCCCGCTGCCCTACGGACAGGCTTTTGAGCCAAAGGCTTTGGTTGAGGACCCCAGTCATCCTCCTGTCTAGGTCTAGTCACCGTCGCAGCATCTCAGCCTACGTACCACTATCATTCTTCGAACTTTAACCACATCCTACATCAGTCATCGCGCAGCTTCACTAGAATCGCCTTATCTGCTGCATACAGCTGGGCAGGTGAGCAGAAATTTGCTACTGCTGACGTTGATTAATAATCCTCCTACTGTAATTCCCAGCTTAATTGACAGCAGCCGCAGTGCTACTGTGGTCACACCATCTACAGCTACCTTCCCGCACCACTCATTGGACGTCTATCGGCAACAATCCCATATCAGGCCACGCTGTCTCGTTTCGTTGGCGGTGTTCAAGCTTCTCAGTCCAAGACAAATAGGTCAACAGGCCACACGCACGCACAGTACCAACAATACAAAGCCTAAGCTAAATACGTCGTACAAAACCTAAACTAGAAACTACGAACCAATAAACCTAGACTTAACGCACGGTTTGGGCAGAAGAATAAAACGCATTATCCTGTTTATCGTGGTTCTATAAGTCAAATTAAATACAGTCATCATCATCATCATTGCACGTTAGCTGGAGGTGGAAAATACCTCAGCTATTGTGCCGCAATACAAAAGACAAGAAAAGAAAAACAAACAATGGCAAGCCCGCTGAGTCCCCAGTAACGGATGGACATCGTTCCGGAGAGCTAACAGCTGGCTGCCGTAAAAGAGTCATAATATACCTAACAAGTGAGATCGTGATTGGAGTGGGATGCTAAACAGGAGGGGGATGGACAAAGAAAATCACAACACAAACGCCATTGGGGCCGGCTCGAAGTATGTCCAACCAAACGTGTTCACCGTCCTTAGGACCCCAGCCAGACAGTCGGGATGCACCAACCGACGCCGACTTCGAAGTGAGGGTTTTCATTTCTCTCGACCAAGTCATCACTTGGCCTCCCCTCCTCCTCTTCCAACCGCACCCACAACGCACAAACAATGCACGTCACGGGAATTGGTGCGCTGGCATGCGCAACACGTGGCCCAGCCATCGGAGCCTGGTGCGTGATATAATGGTGCTGAGCGGTTCACTCGCTCTTCCTGCACCAAATACGCGACGTCGAACACGCTCATTGCTCACGCGGTGTTCCCACCAAACATGAGCTAAGCTGCGAAGGCAGCGATGATCCAATGTGACGAGCCTTTTCATGTCTGTCGACCTGATGGGCCAGGTTTCACAGCCATATAGGAGAGTTGAACGGATGGCTGTGTTGTAAACTCTGCCCTTGTGGGCGAGAGTAATGTCGGGTCTACGCCACAGGTGGCGGAGATTGACAAAAGCACCTCGAGCTTTCGCTATACGGTTCGTAACCTTATCTTCAATCCCACGGGTGCCAATATAGCTGCCCAGGTACTTGAATTTCTGAACGACTTCTAGCAGATCCCCACCGAGCGTTAGCGCAGGGTTGGGTCCCTGCCAATCCTGGAGAAGTACTTTGCATTTCGATGGAGCAAAGCATAGCCCAAAACGATTGACAGCCAGTGCTAATCAGTTAAATACAGTACGTGACTTACGACTAGGTTTTGCAATCGTAGTGCAAGAGGGCAGAAATTGTAAAGCCTACAGCAGTGTCACAGTAACAGAATAATATGGATGACCTTGCAACGTCAAGGCTATGTCAGTGATCGAGAGTGAAAGGAATAAATGTTCAATATGGTGACCGATTGTAACACACAGAGTAAAAGCAACGTAAAATGAGCAGAATAATTACGGACCAGGGATACCGTGTCCTCAAGTAAGCAATCCAGGTTGGAGAACACATCAAAGTTCCTTTTGGACTTTGCAGATACCTTGGGCTGACTGGGTATTGACGTGTGTTGCGTATCCGAAACTAGGATCAATGACCTTTTTGGGGTTGTTGAATTAACTGCACCCGGTTTGTCCTCTCTCTATTGGCTACGCGCATCTGGAGACGCTGATGGGGCGCTTACGGGTCATGCTGCGTTAGGTATCGTTGTCAACTCAAAAGCCGAGTCCTTTTTGCTTGATTGGATTCCGGTGAACAGCCTGTTTGATGATATCAATTAAGGTTGACTCACAAAGTAGTGCAAGACGCTTCTAAGTTACAGTTGAGGTACCCACCTTGTGGTTGGATTGTGACACGCAATCTCTACTGAGTCCTCAGTTCACTTTGAACTTGACCTCCGTCATTCCGATCACAAGGAGGCATCAGCAATGGAGGTGTTTGTTTGTGTTGTCCGCTTATGCTCCCACCGACTACAGTTCTGACGCTGCCAAGGACACACTCCACCACAAACTGAATACGCTACGACGCAGTGCTCCCAGTTTAGATATCATAGTACTTACAGGTGATATGAATACACAAGTAGGTCGCCTGGGCTCTTCAGAAGTTCAGATAAGTGGTGAGTATGGGCTTAACTCCGACCGGATGAACAGCGGCGAGCGTCTGCTGCAACTGTATGCTGAAAACCAGTTGTTTCTTAGCAGCACCGTTTTTGGACACAGTGGGTGCCGAAGTGTCATCTGGCGTCCTCCTGTAGCTGGCCAATGATGGACCAAATAGATTACGTTGCCATAACTTGTAGGTGGCGTGGTTCTCTCCCCTACTGTCGCTCGTTCTGGAGTACTTCGCCTACTCTGATCATGCCTTGGTACGCTGTCGCTTTTTCATGAATACCGGGAGGCCCTCCAAGCGTTTCCCCCGATTCGCAACTGAGATATTATCTCCGCCCTCGGTCATGAATGCCTCCTGTGGTGTCCTGCTTACCGAACTTTCACTCTCTTGTCCTAACGACACTGAGCTTCAATGAAATAATATCTCGGCCACTATGCACGACGCAGGAGCATCTGTTTGTGACACTGAATATCCGAGAGCTCGATGAGCCCGTTGGAAACTAGAATAAACTTCCCGGGGGCCCCTGAGTTCAATGTGGCCAGACGGACCGTTAGGTGCTAACTATAGCGGAGCTTGCGCACTGACAAGTAAGCCTGGTGTACCAGTCGGGCTCAGTAAATGGAGCAGGCAGAAGCAGTAGACAATTATCACAAGCTCTTCCAGCTAATCCACACTAATGGTCCCAGTAAACCAGGCGTCAGTGAGACAATCAGAGACAGCTCCGGGGGGCACTGATTCACAGTAAAAATGCTGTATGGCTCATTGGGCGTAACACCTTCAAGATCAGTTTACTTGTTCCCCTGCTTCCGTATCTCTTCCTACTCAGATGATGCGGGATGAGCCATGGCCGTTCAGTTTAGATGCTCCATCGGAGACTGAGGTCGGAAACGCGATCACATCCCGGGACAACCGTCCCGGATTCCCTCACCCGCACTATTTAAGGATGGAGGGGAGGTTCTCTGCAAAGCAGAAACTTTTCTGTTCGAACAGGTCAAGAAGGAAGAAACGGTCCCGGTTAACGAGTGAATCGATTATTGTGGTAATATAAGAGAAGGGCTGTCGTACCGACTGTGATAACCACAGGAGTATTAGCCCAACACGAGGGTTGACAACGTTACTGTCCTCGATTCTTGTTCGTCGCTTCATTGTGAAACTATAGTTCCGGATTAGGGAAAAGCAAGCAAGTTTCAGATCAGAATATGGCTGTATGGACCACATATTCACCCTGCGGCAGGTGGTATTGCAGCGCCACGCATGCCGTAAGCCGTTGATAGCTGTGTTTCTCGACTTCAGAAGTGTTATACTCAGTAGATCGATCCATTCTGTTCGAAATACTCTTGCGTAAAAGCGTTTCCATGAAATATGCGAACATTTTACGTGCCTTGTACTCGAACACCCCAGACCACGACAGGGTCTACGTTGGCCTGTCGGACATCATTCGGAAAAATCTTGGCTTTTGTCAGGGTGCCCAATTTCCCCATTTTGTCCAACTTCCTCGTGGACTCCAT
This sequence comes from Dicrocoelium dendriticum, assembly GCA_944474145.2. Taxonomy (NCBI): domain Eukaryota; kingdom Metazoa; phylum Platyhelminthes; class Trematoda; order Plagiorchiida; family Dicrocoeliidae; genus Dicrocoelium; species Dicrocoelium dendriticum. The sequence goes on along the minus strand of CALYDF020000717.1, from coordinate 11,530 downwards.
CATGGAATGTTTCCTTACGAAATCTCAGAATGCGGGTGTTGGGTTGCTGCCAAGTGTAAGGCCAAATGATCTTGATTATGCGGACCATATCGTGTTGCTGTTTAACGATGTTAGTGTGGCGCAATCAACCCTGAATAGCCTCTTATGTGGTCCCCTTATTTTGTATGCGCTTCGCAGTGTTGTTGCAGGACCACCAACCACTGGATGACCCCTTCACCCTTGATGGCGAAGCACTATAGGTAGTTGTATGGCAGCGTTGCATCAGTTCAAATGACTGATGTACTACTGTTGATGATTATGATGATGATTCGAAGCAAGACTGGATCACTAACTTCAACACAACGCGATTTGTATGCCATTTTTGAGAATCAAGCGCATAGATTTTCATGAAACGTCGACGGATCCGCTCCTGAGCCTCTTCTTCTGACCTCCACACATTCCATTGGACTCATGAACAGGATTCCACACTCGGAGGTCATGTGCTCTGTATGGCCACACTCTGTTAGATAAAAAGGACGACATCTGTGTTCGATGGCTTTCATGGACTTCGAAACTCGAACGCCACAATGTTCAGCAAAGCTAATGGTGACGAAATATCACTCGTCCAAGTCCTAGATTGTCCGACATTTCGAGATATATGCGTGTGGCTGTAATCAGCTGTTTGCTGGTACCTGGCATTTGTTGCAACGGCATAGTATTGACAGCTGATGTCATCTGCCGCAGTTAATACCAGGATTTTCCTTGAATGATATGTGTAACTTCTTTTATGTTTTCACTTAGGTATGCCTAAATGTATTCGGCAAATAAAAGAGCAACGCTATCTCTTATTATCCAGAATTCATCATTTACATAGATGAGAAAAAGAAGGGGTCCAAGGACACTCTTTGGACTACAGTACTGGGTTTGCAGAATTGGTTATTAATGGACACAACTTTCAGTCTACCAATTATGTATGAGGACGACCAAGAAAGCATTGTCTTACCAATGCCCGTAGTCCTTGACAACACTCTCTATCAAGGACTTTTTCATTTCCACTTAAATGTGGCACTCAACGCACAGCTTAAGGAAGCGGACTTTTTTATGGGTACCGCTTGGATCAACCACGAACCGACATGCTAACTAATGTTCTGACTCTGATACGCAATCGACGCGCACCGGTCAATCAATTGGAACCGAAGACCATCTTTTCTTCAAGTCGCTGTTCGTTGACTCCGATGAAGCTTCAATGTCGAATAGCACACATGCGCTGGTATCCAATCTAATAGGCATGTCTCGTTACGTTCACACGGAGCGATTCCGACTAATTAATTACAGGGAGCTGTGTGTTCGGCATCAGTGGTAATGCGAAGGGTGTATACCCAGCCTTTTTGACTAGTTTTCCAGGTACACGTAGATTAATACATTGATGTCGTATACGCGTGTCTTGGCGACACTTCATACATCATTTCCGACTGAGCGTAAATTCATTGCCAGTGTTATGTGCTTACCAGTATAACACAGTGTGCAGACATTGAAAGACCCCATGTGCATTGGTGTCCTAGATTCTAAAGCTGGCCCGCGTTCAACGGTGTTCTCTTGCTATTGAACACAAGAAGAGGATTCGCGATGCGTGCCACTTGTGCTATGCATCGATTAAACTATGAGTTTATAGAGCGTACTTTCTTGCTTACTATGGTAAAGTTCTGACGTAATATTGCCATCGATTTCTCCCCATTCTCCATTAAGAATACCAAAACTGAGCTCTGCCGACCCCTGACGATTGAAGTATATTGTATAAATGACTGGGAACACTTAGAAAGTGACACTCAGCATGGCTCAGTGAATCAATAAAATATGTCTAGCCACATCGTGTCCGTTATGCTGGAAAACTTTGAGCGACTACATCTGCCTTGGATTTCAACTAACACTCCAGTCATTGACGTATCCCATTTGGCGTACAGACCCCGAAGTTCCACGTTCGACGCCGTAGCATACTTTGTTCACTCAACAGCATCTTCCTTAGATGCGAAGTGCAAGACTGTATGGCTCCTCTTCCTTGATTACACCGACGCTTCTGATGATGTCGTCAGGTCAATCCTGCTTAATCAAATGTCAGCGAATGGTGTTCAACCAGTAGTGTGCAATTTGCTAAGTAACTACTTCTTAAATCTATATCATTTTACCCAGCTTAACAATAGGAAATCCCCGACTCTTCGTGATGACTGAGTGTCTTACAACGAACAATCCTTTCCCTTCTATTCTCTCTATACATCGAAATGCTTTAATTTCCCCCCAGTATTATTGCATGTGAGTACGCCGACGACGTCTTTCTAGGCAGCATTGCTCCTACTGCTGAACCATCAACGACTATCCAAGGCGTATCGGATGAGCTTCAGCAGTGACCGTCGTCCCGATCCCTTATCCCCAACGCTTCCAAATGCCGTGACGTAAATTAATCTTTTCTCAGCACTGACGAATGTCTGACTTGGTCAGCAACTTCTCGCCCCATTGTCGTAAGGGACCACAACATACAGTTCATCCACTGTTAACTACCTTGGTCTACAAAGATATATGCGGAAGAGATTATTCCAAGCGCTGAGAACGCGGTGACGAAATTGTCTGCTGCCAAGGTGGAGAATATTTGCACAGTTAGTAAATATCATTAGATTTCAGCAACCGGGTGAGCCAAATCTTCCGGAAACTGAACAAATCACATTGAACTCGTTGAAGGAAGATTGCAGTATTTTATTCCCAAAGGCTGACAGGAGGAAAACCCTGGTTGTAATGAATAGGTCAGCAAAAATAGAGCAACATTTGAAGTCGGGTCCATATAGTGTAGTCGTTGATAAGACCCTGACGTCAGTAATGAACAAGAGTAAAACGTAGGTTGGTAACTATTTAAGAACCGTGAGGGATGATTTAGGCGCATGTACGTGGTATAATCTGTTTCAGAAATCGACTTTACCTTCGAAGGTTTATAGCTTGCCAAAAGTACACAAACCTGAAGTTCCCGTACGGCCCCTAGTCGACGGTATAGGCTCCCCGACCCATGAACTGGGTAGATATTTGACAACGCTATTGCAGCCCCTAACAGGCGAACGAGTACATACTTGAAAAACTTATGAGTTCAAAACGATAGTAAATCTCAAAATTGAGTCAGATGAGTTGATGCTCAGCTTCGATGTCACATCACTTTTCACCAATGTACCCAAAGAAGAGGCACTAGGAATAGTAAGACGTTGTCTAAATGATGATGTCACACTGAGTGATCGAACGAAACTTACGGTTGACCAGATAGTCGAGGGCATGACAGGGTGTCTTAACATGTCTTACTTCATTTTGCAGTCGAAGCTCTACAGTAAGGAACAACGTCTGGCAGTGGGATCGCCAATATCCCCCTTACTGGCGAACTTGTATGTGGAAGACTTCAAGAACAGGGCGTTAACAAACACCAGTTACTGACCGAAAGTTTGGTGGCTCTATGTTGACAACACCTTTGTACTTGTTAAACGGGATGAGAAGAACGAGTTGCTTGATCGCTTAAACTCCATTGATGGAGCATACAGTTTACCATTGAGTTGGAATCCTGTAGCGGTACATTACCGTTTCTTTACTGCCTGGTTCACAGGAATGGGGGAGAATTAAAGACGACCATATGTCGCAAACCAACAGATACTGATGGGGTACTCCACTTCGGGTCTTCCGAAACAGATTTACGCTGGGATAGCTTCATCACTGTTCTACTGGTCACAAACCCTGTGCATGATGGAGGCGAACAAAATGGCCACATGGAAAGAGGCAATGGACTAAAAATTCGATAGTGGTTACCCACAGCGGCTAGTCAAACGCCAGTTGCATCAAGGGCCTAAACCGACAATCAAGACCCAAAACGGAATGCATAGTGACGGTAAGCCTTCCGTACAAGGAAATCACTTTGGAGGGTACTAAACAAGAAAATATAGGGGTGATTTTTCAGCGAGGTCAAACGCTACGTTCAGCACTGGTGTACCTGAAGGACCACCTTCCCAAGTATAGGAAAATTAGTTGTGTTTATAAAATTAAATGTAAGGACTGTACACATGTGTACATACATAGGCCAAACAGCGCAATAATTACGCACACGAATTTCAGAGCATAGGAGGCGTATTTCAAGATCATCGATAAGTGAGTTGAATATCAGACAATATTAGGAAACCCAGCCGTGACTAGGCATGCCCTAAATACGGGTCACCTGACTGACTTGGATAACAGTTGATTGCCGAGGCGTTGGAAACTACGAAATCGGACAGCTGTGTGAATAGAATGGAGGAGGTAGAACTCTTTAGTGTGTGGCGAGCGATCTTAAGCTGGTCAGTCTGACGAGCGTCTGTGTGCGGATCAGATTGAAAACTGCAACTCCACGCCCATTTTCACCACTCTGTGCTTATCCGTCAATGCCATGACTCACAAAGGAACACTGGACTATTCCCACTGTGATTCAACCACCTGAGGTGATATTGCGATTTGTAACTGTAATGTCACCTTGGCTCAAGTCTCGGGTAACGCGGTTATCGTCCCTGTTCGCTATGAAATGCCACTCCAATTGCACACTGGTTCATCTGTCTGACGAAGCTTCTGTGTCAAAAGCGAAACGCTCAACAACTATACCAACCGATTGTTTCCAAACCTCTCTGAACTCATACCTTGGTCTATGTTTGTCTCATAATCTGTTTTGGTCAACATGCGTTGACGAAACGTTCCGCAGGGTGTGAAAATTATCGTGTTATGCTCTGAGACTCAAAGTGTTTTCAATACCGTGCTCTTTAATTGACAATTTTGTGACTGCCTATACTCTTCCTCATTGGCTATATTGGTTACCCATACATTTACCCAGTCTTCTACAAAGACTTCACATTGACTGCGCGTTCCATTAAGCTCATTTCCAGGTTAGTGGATCGCACAGGGACCCTCTGGCTGACATCGTCGTCAATAAACATTTTGGTGCATGTGATAGCTCTTCATTAAAGATTTTCAATGACTCTTTTCACCCCATTCATGCTAATTTATCAAAAGCTCTCTTCAGCTTATCTACCGGCTCTAAATTTGGGATTCTCTTTTCTCGCACATATTTTCATAATTCTGCTTTACCGTATGTATCCCGTTTTCTTGTAGACTCTAAGAAACTTATCACCACCACACGTGAACGTTTGATTGAGTGATTTGCATGCATATTTTCTCCTTTTTACGCTTTGGTTGCAATTTCATGCCAAATTCACAGTCCTGATATAAAATACTGAAAATGCTCCTAATCGGCTTCATAAAGACTCGACTTGATGGCCATAAGGTATTGTCTCCCATGTCGATCTAAATCTAGTCAACTTCTTGTCTGGTACTTAAAAAAGGTCTATTTAATTGAACAACTCCATCTGACCTATTCGTAGACAACTTTCCCTCCTATGGGCTGGTGTACATGTAAAGGAAGTCCTCACTTTGCTGCTTGCTGATGATAACGTTGCTTCTCCGTTGGTTTACTTCTTCCTTCACTCGTTCACTTGATATTTTGTAGGACCATTTACGAAACACAATTGTCAGCGAAATACCTGGCATGTCCTTGACACTCAATTAACGTCCTTTGTCTCATTTTGTGTTTTTGAAGCGCCATTTTGTTCTATTATGCACATTATAGTCTTGTTGATCGATTGTTCGCCTTTTTACGTCTCATAACTGATTTTTTTCACTTCTTTCCACTTTTCAGCTTCCAATTTTTATGCACATCACTTACCTCTTCATCAGTATAAGCATTGGCATATTCTCCATCTATGATTCACCGAGTGACGCGGCCTTGAGCCTTGGCCTCATTGGTCTTGGAATTCCGGTCTACCTCCTGGGTGTCGTGTGGAAGAAACCCAAGGCCATAGACAATGTCTTATGTGAGTTGCACACTTTGTTTAAATTTTCTAGTTCATCTTGTTTTCAAAATCGTAACAGTGCCTTCACATTTCCACAACGAACATGGAGGACGTCACAACCGTTTATGTCTTTGACGTTTCAATTGAGCATCCGTTTATTCGACTTCGCGCTTTCGACCTCTCAGGTTTATCCACAAACTAGTGTTTGAGTACCGCTCCCTTGAGCCTGTTCCAAATTCCGCGAAATATTAAGAGCATTATCTGCATCACATTCCATCAATTGCTAGTACCGTTTCCTGGTCTGAAGAACAACGTAGCCTCTTTGTGTACCTCCGAGAGACTGAATTCTTGACATTCCATTGGCTCTGTTTTATACGATCGTATTCCGTGGGGCACGCTTCTTCACTGCGCTCCGGTGCGTTGCCGAATGGATTACAAGCCTGCCTTGTAATCCGGGGATCGTGGGTTCGTGCCTGCATTGGGGACTAGGTAGCCATCCCAGCATCCTTAGCCCATACGCGACTGGTGGTGATAGTGTGGTAGTGTGGGTGTCCGGGTTGCCAGGGAGGAGTAGAACCTCTGGGGTAGTCCGCCTATCCTTGGTCTCCACTTGTCACCCATATCTCACCTGTGGCTCCAAGAACCTGCTTGCACGCGGCAGCGACACAACCCGGGCAACCGTCAGGGAGGCGGACTAAACCAGGTGAGGGTAGCCGGGAATACTATTTCCGGTGATTTCGTACTCGCGTGCGACGTCAGTCCTGACAACCGCACGGAAGAGATCGACCCTTCATCCAACCGCCAGAAGTTAAGACAATTTCTCAGATCCATGCTGCCTTGCAGGTAGCACTTGGTTGTGCAAAGGCTAGAGTTGAACCCTCGAACAAAAGCCGGATGACGTTGGGGTCCTCATACGTACCCATAATCCCCACGAAACTTCATGACATGTCCGTTACCCATGATTCTTCTCATGCTACAGCGTTCCCGGTAGGCGATGCGCTCTGCGCTAACCCAGTGGCCAGAGTGACAAATAAGCTAGCTGGGTCCCCTCAATCCCCAGAGTCCACTATTCATTGGATGCTGGAATGTCAGAACCCTATTGGATGTCGGCAGCCAAGCATTGACGATGCGCACACTACATGACTACCAGATCGACGTACCATACTTATCAGAATCTCGAATACCCGGCTATGGCTCTCGACAATTCAAAGTCCCTGATGTAGACACCTATTGGCTTTACCACAGTGGGCCGGAAGATAATTCTGGCAATCAAGGGGTCGCTATGCCTCTCATTTGCCAGGCACACTACGCTCTCCTTTCATGGAAACCAGTATCAGCTAGAATATCAGTTGCACGCTTCAAAGGTCATACAATGAATCTGACCATAATCTTTGTCTACGCACCAACCCTACCCTCAGCGGAAAGTGACAAAGACGAATTTTACGATACTCTAAATAAATAAATAATGAATAAATTTATATTCTCGGTGTTGCACAAGGCACACCAACAAGGCATGGACAAACAGACAGTGGTGAATCATATTCCAAAACCCGACATCCTCATAATAGCTTAGGACTGGAATACACGAACCAGTCCTATGAAGCATCTTCTGACGTGGTACTCTAACGATGGTCGTACAGCAAGCCAGATAGATTACATCTTAATCCGATCCAAGTGGATGTCCTCCATCGATGACTGTCGAGCGTACAGAGGGGCTGAAACAGACAATAAAGGTGGTTCGGACCACGTACTCCTGCACGTCAAATTCAGACTCCGCTTGACAACGCGTCGAAAACCCTTCCACCAAAGCATATCAACACTGCCCCGCTGGGAAATACTGACTGCTGCCGATACCTTGAGGCAGCAATGGAAGCAGAAATTTCTGCCAGTGCACCACGCCTCGTAATTGCAGAAGATGAATCTGTAGACGCTCGTTTGTCTAGGCTAAAATCGTCAGTTCAACGCGCCGCCTTATCTACCCTGGGCTCTACCTCTATGCCTGGGAAGGAATGGATCACTGAAGCTTGTCCGCTAAAGCGAGAGAAGCACGTCTCACGAATTCCCCAGACTACCGTCGCTGAGACCTGAGGCAACCTGCTCAGCACGGGATGATCGTAACCGCTACTGGTCTGATATCGCAGGCAACATGGAAGCTGCATCAAATTCTGGCAATTTGGGTCATCACTTTCGTCTCGTCCGTTTAGCTTCCGGCAAGTGCCATTCACCACAGCTGATATTGCGCAATTCGGAAGGCCAGATCATGTCCGATACGGAAGGAAAACTTTCCAGATGGGTAGAGTATTTTAGCAACCTCCTAACCACCCACTACACACCACCGCGCCTATTTCAGCATTAACCCAGCCAGGATATGACGCGGATTGCTCACCGCCATTTCCCACAGAAATTGCAGACATCGTTCGTCACCTGAAGCCGAATAAAGCTCCGGGAGCGGACGTGATTCCAGCGGATATATACAAATCTTGTCTACCAGCTCTCCTTGATTATTTGCTCCGGCTCTTCTGCTCGATATGGGAGACCGAAATCTGTCCTTTCTCGTGGAGTACCTCAGTACTACTGCCATTTCCCAAGAAAGGTGACCGAATTGTGTGCAGTAATTATCGCGGGATTAGCCTAATCGATGTGGCTACCAAAACCTTCGCACGAATCTTGTTTCCCGCTTTGCCGATGAGAGGAATCTGCGAATGCGCCATAACCAAGGTGGCTTTCTTCCCGGCAGAGGCTACACTGACCAAATATTCACTCTACGTCGAGTACTCGAACACCGCTACCAGTTCCAGCAGCCTACGTTTGTGTGCTTGTTGATTTTCGAGCTGCCTTTGATTCAGTTGACCGCGAAGCACTCCATACAATCCTACTTGCCGATGGCGTGTTGGTTAAACTCGTTAACTTGATGATATCATACTACAGTTGCACAAGGGCCCGGATTCGGGAGAAGAAACAGACGATTTCGACATCAATACTGGAGTCCGGGGTGGTTGCCCACCTTCTCCAGTGCTGTTCAACTTCGCAGTCGACTGGGTTATGCATCATGCCCTTGAGGGCTATCGTGGTGTTCAAGTTAGCCCTGACTTCTGGCTGTGAGATCTAGAAGTTGCTGACGATATCGCTATTGTTACGGAAGATGCTATATCACTAAAGTCACTGCTAAATCGGGTCGACCAATCGGTCTCGAATTTAACATCAGCAAGATGAAATACTTCTCATTGTTAGCTACCCAGTCCTCCGCGTCGCTCTCCTTACATGAACAACTTATCGAATCTGTTCCTGAGTTCAAGTATCTTGGATGCACTATACTCCCCAATGGTCAGGTTGCATCAGAAATCCGGAATAATATTGACAACGTTGGAACAGCCTTCTTACAACTGAGAAACGCATTGTGGCGAAGGACGGAAATCAGTCTGAGAACGCAGATCCGAGTTTTTTCAGCAACCATTCGTGTCATTTTACCCTATGGTTGGGAAACATGGCCGCTGCGATCCGAAGACATCCGGAAGCCTGAAGTTTTCGACCATTGGTGTCTAAGGCTTATCTTGCAAAGGCAGTGGCCTGAACGTATCGCCAGTGACGAAATCCCTAAGTGCTGTTCCGGTCTTCCGAAGCTCACAACGCTTATCCAAAGCCGCAGACTACAGTGGTTCGGTCACGTCCTCCGCAGATCAGACACTGACCACTATGGCCGTGGTTTCACCCTCACCTTACCAGGGTTTGTGTCGTCGCTGTGGTGGACAATCGAAAATGTGGCTCACTGCAGTGAAATCGGATGTCCATCTTCTGGGACTCCATGTCGTGCATGGTGCTCGTCACTGGAGGAATCATTATATCAGTGTGCGTGGAGCTTGCCACCGACCACCGCGCTTGGGCAGCTGCAATTCGCGACATTCATGAAGCCGGCTCATGCTGTCGCAGAAGCTAGCCGCAGTAAAGTAAAGTAAGTTGCAGCGAAACGTCGGTACTGCGTACCGGCTTACTGCTGATGGCGTGTTTCACTTTGGACATCAGTTAAGGGAAATATTTCGTTCATAGTAAGGAAGAACCGATGACGTACTTTTCCAACTTTGCAGTCCGCTAGTTCTATCTCATGAGGCGGTGATAAACTGACGGCATAACACTATCCAGTCCTAGGCTTATCGCGGTGTTTGCTATTCATCTGAGAGTTTACTTTGACTAATCGTCTACTACTGACCAAGCTCACATTCGAAGGGGAAATCCTTTTGTTCCACAAGCTTATTGAAGTTAATCAAAGTACTTGGAGGGTCAATTTTGGAATACACGTTGTGTGATTGGATTGCGACGCGCATTCTCAAAGGGGACTGCGGCTCACATGGAAGTGAACCTTTGTCACTGCGAGGTTTCGGCTACTATTCCAATGGTCGCGGGTTCGATGCCTGCTATCTCCACCTGATGAGATGAAATGGCATCGAAACGCGTCGTGGTTGTGCAGTGTTTTCGGGCGGGCAGCACCTAATTTCCATCTGCTTTGACTACGGTCCCAGTGATCGCAGTGACTAAGGTTCACTTCAATGTGAGCCGCAGTCCACTTTGAGATTGCGCGTCGCAATCCAATCACACAACGTGTATTCCAAAATTGACCCTCCAATTAGTCATTTACCGTTGTGCCAAGCGTTGCCCGCCGTGACCCGGTAGCCAAAGGGGTAGAGGTTTCGGCTACTATTCCAATGGTCGCGGGTTCGAGGCCTGCTATCTCCACCTGATGAGATGAAATGACATCGAAACGCGTCGTGGTTGTGCAGTGTTTTCGGGTGGGCAGCACCCAATTTCCATCTACTTGGTACCCTATTGAGCCTTGCTCGATTGGTACATTCGTTGACCAGTCGCAACGTTTGCGCACGTAGTGCTGACTGACGTCGATGCATTACTCCTCATTACGATAAACCCCATCTCTCCAGCCCATCGATGTACCCATGGGCTACCAATGAGTCATCAGTCTGAGTAACACGACAAATATGACAGTATAGACGAGGAGGAAATCGGAGATAGATCTCGTTTATCCAGCCTATCAATGTGCCAATGTTTTCATAAGGTCACCAATTTGAGTAATCTTGAAGTACGTGACAACGTAGGAGGAAGAAATGAAGATAGAGCTAATTTACCTAGCTAAAACTTGTGCTAAGAGAACGATGTAGTTCACTTTTTATCGACAAACTTTTCTCCATATCTTTATCTGTATTTTCGTATTGCGAATTCCGTAAGTGCTTAAATATTATCAGGCCCGTTCACGTCCACCCATTCGTCTATACAACTAACGCGAAACAGTTCTTTACCTTTATTAGCTATTAAGCTCTCTTTTAGTTGCATCCTAAATGTGCGAAGCGAATATGAACATCCGATAGCTTGAGACAATCGATTCCATAGCGCTGGATATGTATGTATAAAAGTGTTGTACCGTAGACCTGTGTGGTAGCGAAGTAGTTTTATCACAGTCTTTGTTTCTTAGGTCATATGGTGGAGATTTTTGGAATATTGGCTGATAGTTACTAGTGTATGTCAGTTGATGGACAATTTTGAACGACTGACATGAATTCATCTTTAATCTTCGGAGCCATAACGGTTCGACTTTTAACAAATGGCATCTATCTATATAAACGAGCGTAGAGGCGCAACCCACAAATCTTTCCGTAATC
>CALYDF020000716.1:0-26558 GCA_944474145.2 Dicrocoelium dendriticum | reverse complement strand
CCTGTTGTCGCCGAAGCAAATTGAGCAGGTAACGTCAGTGCTAGCTTGTCTCTGATGGCCCAGGTATAATTCTCAGTCAGAACTACGACAAGTGTGGCAAAATGGGTACGCCATCGCGTTCTACTCCGACTGGAACTTCAATATTGCAAGTGACAGCGGAGAACAACTGCGGCAAAATCTGCGGCTTGTTTGGTACACAAATTCGTGTAACGTGAAGAACAAGTGGGGGAGTTGGCGATTAGTTGTAGTTCTGTCGACGTTATTGCGGTCACAGGGACTTAGTTATCACCAAATAACAAAATAATTATTTGCCTGTTAGCCTACTTCGTTGGTATAGAAGAGACCGTCCTGGGTATCCAAATGCTGGTGGAGTGTACTTGCTTATAATGTGTCATTACAGTCACTGGGAACCTCCTTTTACCATGTGCACGAAAGAAATTGAATTACCTCTTGTTTTCTGAGAGAGCAGGATAAATTTAAATTAACTCCTTGTGTTTATCACAGCCCATCCTCAACGCGAGTAGACGACAAGGAGCTTAGTTATCTAGTAAAAGGAGCTTCGTTTTCTGCGCCAAATATTTTGGTTTTAGGCGACCTGGTGCATGCTCTCAATATGGTGAAGTCCTTGGAAGATAAATTAGTTCAGTGGATACAGGAAAACGCCCTTGTGTAGTACGTCAATTTTCTAACAAGAAGTCGTTGTGGGAGCATCCCCCCTTTCTTACATGTGATCACTAGTACGGTTGCTTATCAACGATAAATGTTGAGCCTCCTATAGGCGACAGCGATCATTTCGTTCGTCCCTACATCATTTATGTACCGAGACTCTCAGCTGAACACCGACTAATGCGGAAAGTATGCCGGATTAATATAGTGTATTTGAGGGATAGAACCGCAGGCATTATTTGCGTTACTGAAAAAGAAGAATTGATGCATTTAAAAGGTGACACGTGATCAAAAGTGATTTCACGCAGTTGGTTGAGGAGTTCGCTCCTCTGTGCCGGTGCCATTCAGATAAGCCTCACTGGTGGCACGGACGTATTGAGCGACTGTTGAAACGGTGGAATAATCATTGGAAAAGGTTTCATGAATCCGATGATTTCCACGGGTGGCTTGAGTACAAAGAAGCCGAAATTTGGCGGTCAAACAGCAGAGGCAGACAAAGTGCTCTTTTGAGCTAAGGCTGGCGCAAAACTAAAAAGGGGATCCAAAGTGTACATTCAAATACATCCATTCTAATGCGTCTTTAATTGAAGTAGTTTGCAACCGGCAACGAGAGATTTTGATAAGGCGCAGGAGTTGCTGATTTTTCAGTGTTAACCGATCGGACTCCGGTTTTTCTATACCCCTGACTTGGCGTCGCGTAAGCGATTGTAAATTATACGAAACCGTCACAACTCTTTCAGAAGTCTTCTTGGTACTGAATACTGAATACTGTATTATAGAGCAAGTAGAAATGAATTCTGTACAACTCTTTCGAAATATGTGAAAAACGTTATAAAAGTTGTCAACCGTGAATATCATTGTCGTTCTCATGTAATATTTAAAATATTCGACTTACGATATTTCAGGATTCACAAATGTGATATGTCATCGTAAGTGTGCAGTCGTTCTCTGAATCGAATAGTGGCAAAATACAAATCTAACAACGTTTTGAACTGTTGCACAGATGTTGCCTCAATCACATGTTCAGGCAAACTGTTCCAAATGTTTACCACTCTCCGTTCGAAGCACAGTGGGTGAGGAACACATTTCACATCCGGCACGACAAGTTTGTATCTGTGTCCGCGTGTGCTGCATGGCCCTCGTAAGTGCAGCATTGGCCTTAGCATTGGGAAGTCACCGAGATGTAGAATACGGTAGGTCATAATGAGGTCAACTCGCACCCGACGGTAGGACAAGGTGTAGAGTCCTAGTTTCTCGCACCAGTCTTCATAACCAAAGCCACGTAAACTCGAGATCAGCCTGGTAGCAACGTGTTGGACCCGTTCGATCTTTTGTGCCTCGCCTCGGGTAATCGAAAGTAGGTGGGCGAACCGTACTCTAGCATTGGTCTAATGATAGAAGAGAAGAGGCGAGTGGCAACCTCTTCAGACCATGTTCCGAAGCTACGTTTGAGCGCCCAAAGCATGCGCAGTCCGTTACGATATAGCCTGTTTGTGTTGTCCACGGACTTCAAATCGTAGCGTGAGAGTACACCTAGGTCTTTCACGGAGGGTGTGGGATATAGCGTTTGGCCGTCAAGGTGTAGGTTCGGCCGTTAGCACCCTTCCCCAGGCTCATAAATACAGACTTGGCTGGGTTGACCGGGAGAAGAACTTCTGCAGACCATGTGGATAGGCGGTTGAGGTCTTGCTGAAGTAGGCCACAGTCATCGGGAGCGTCGATTTCTCTCCAAATCTTCATGTCGTCCGCAAACAAGGCACACGGCGACCGGAGAAGCTGCGGTAGATCGTTGATGTGGATCAGGAACAGAGTGGGCCCCAGCACAGTGCCTTGAGGCACGCCACTTGTAGAGGGGTACCAGTCAGTTAGATGGATCGTCGACCTGTACCCTCCACTTTCGTCTAACAAGAAAGTCGCGGATCCACCGGTACAGTGAGCCACCGACACCACACAAGCTGAGTTTGTGAAGGAGAACCTCATGGCTGACCTTGTCGAAAGCTTTACTGAAATCGATGAATATCACGTCGACGGACTTCCCCTTGTTTATTGCCTTCAACCACTCATGCCTCGTCACAAGCAGGTTCGTAATGCATGAGCGACCTTGCATAAAACCGTGCTGTGCGGGCGTCAGGACCTCGTTTGACTGTAGCAACTGCAGCAACTCCTTCTTCACGATTTTCTCAGCAACCTTTGCCAAAATAGGTGTCAGACAAATTGGCCTGTAATTGTCTACTTTGCTAGGGTCGCCACCTTTCGGGATAGGCTTAACTACCGAACATTTCTAGTCAACCGGCAACAAACCTTCGGACAGCGACCTGTTGAAAAGGTCAGTCACGATAGGAGAGAGGATGGTTGAAAGTGACTTGAGAACCAGTGGGTGAAGCCCATCAGGTCGGGCAGGTTTGGTGCCGTCAAGGTTGGGGGGTAGTTGAGCTACCTCTTCAACGCCGCAATGCAGACTATCGAGTTGGGCAAAAGCGGTACACGTCAAACTCGGAACAGACACCTGATCATTCGCAAATACAGAAGCGAAGTGCGCCGCCAACGCAGACGCCGGCCCAGTGCTGGAGGTTAGGGGCTGTCCATTCAGCCCATCTAGCACTGGCACATCACCTGCCGGCTTTAGGTGTCGCTTCACGTATGCAAAAATTCTCTTGGGGGCGGTCTTCGCGGTTATTGCGAGTTGCTCTTCGAAATGTCGGCGTTTATTCTTTTTTGCACTGTGGCAGAGGTTCCGCTGACATTCATACCCTTCATAATCATTGGCAGAGCCAGAGAAGAGGAATTTGTCCTACAGTCTGCGCCGCCTCCGAGCAAGGTTTCTATACTCCTTGTCAAACCAATGAGGCTTAATCGGTCCAACCTTTCGACATTTCAATGGCACAAATTTGGCACACAATGATGTTAATCTCTCTTTATAAATATCCAACAAATTTTCACAGATGCAGCTTGTGACAGAGACCAATCCAGTTGGCTCGCGGCTAGAGCTAGACCATCGAAGTCCGTTTTCTAGTAGTTGGGCGCTGGTTGCAGCGGATGTGAATACGGCAAAGATAATTCCATATCAGCTATCAATATTGAGTGGTCGCTCGTAGCCAGGGGCTCCAGGATCCTAACGTCACGCACTCGTTGTTCGTAGCTCGTTAACTTCAGGTCGGAAAAGGACGAGGTTGAAAGTGTTGATTTGCGTGTTGGCTGGCATATGTGTTGCGATGTACCAGTTGCAAGTATTAAATCCACGAACTTTGCTTCATCCTCATTATGTCCAGGCATCAAATGCACATCAGGCCATCGTATTGGAGGACAGTTAAAATCGCCCATAAGTAGAAAGTGTGGACGACTCATGTTGGTCCGAAGAATGGGCAGCCAATCCAAACCACGACTCAGGGGACTGCGATAAACTGTGCCCACAAGCAGTTCTCCTCGCCTGAGGCGGATGGCGCACCACAGTAGCTCACACAGATCATCGTAGGTGCTCACAAGTCTCCCACGCAGGGAAGACCGGATGTAAAGTAAGACACCACCGTGGGCATTCTTTAGTCTATCGCATCGGAAACACGAGTAACCGTTGAGTTCATGTTCTAGGGTGTATAACTCTACATGCAGCCATGTCTCTGCGAGTCCCACTACGTCTGGCCGCTCAGAAGCAACGAAACAGCAAAGCTCATCGCGCTTATTCATAATACTGCAAACGTTTGTGAAGGCTACTCGCAGGCCGCAGCGGGGGTCACCGGGCATGCTTGAAATGTGAGCAGCCTGTTTATCCTGATTCGCTGATGGTTGGAAACCACCCGAAACTTTACGATACGAAGATTTGTTTCCCCATCACCAGTGCGTCATTTTAGCTCAATGATGGCAAACTTGAGCCGCTCCCTGTCTACTGGGTCCAGGTCGGGACGAACATGGATCTTCAAACCTTTCAGCCTACTTAGGCGAGACATGATCAGTCTTGGACTGGCTTCGTCCACAAATGTGATTCTCATAGGCCGATTTTGTTGAGCATCTTGCTTTCCAAGACGGTTAATCTGCCTCACTTTTACCAAGTCCTCACCAGTGTCGAGGAGTATATCTAGCAATTAAACCCATACAAACAAACTGGCACCGAAAATGTGCATCACGTTATTTATAAGCCGATGGCAGACACAAAGCAGCTGCCTATTTTTGAGTTGTGCAACATGTCTATTCTGGGGGTAGGACACCACCGTATTCGGAGGAAGCGTTTGCAGTGGCGATTTATATGAGAGGTACTAAATCTTCATCCAGTAACTACTGACCTGTTAGGCTGACTAACGTTCTTCCCATATGTCTAGAGAAGATTATTAGGAATCAAATCTATGAATATATTGCTGCTAATATCTTTATCGGAAAAGTATGACTTCGTCAGGAAAAGTCATGTCTTACCAGCCTGCTATGTTTCCGTTATCAGGTTGCTGGGGCCGGGTAAGGAGAGAATGTGACGTACTTTTGAGGAATGGACTTAAAAACTTGGTCAATGTTCTCTGTTTTAACCTCTCATTTCAATGAAGCTTATACATGTACCACTGGGAAGTATCGCGGAAATGCATTATATGCCCTTTTGTCTCTTCAGATAAATCTCTGTCTAAGCGATTTTCTGCTTGAAAAGCTTCATTGATTTTGGAATTTTGAGAAAGTTGTCTAATTGTATACAAATCATGTGAGATGTCATGGCCGAATGGAGAGTAGGAGACGATTCCCGTTCAATGCATGTCAAATGAGGAAAACGTTTGTCCGCCTATTGATGCGCGAATTTGCAACCTTCAGTGTGCAAGTGTTATTTAGATAAAGTAACGTTTAGTGTGTATTATTTAGGGAGTGCACAGGTGTAGAAAGAGGCCCGTGAGTTACAGCAAAATGCAGCGTTAAGTTTAGCTTTATTCGTTCACTACTCCATTTCCTTCGAATGTACTTCTGATGCCAAACTCACCGAGGTTCAATTTTTTTGTCAAATGGCCGTCTTTTGACCCAGATCTCCAATACGGAAGGTAGCCATCAACTTTCGGAACCTTAAGCAGATTAAACAGCACGCTGGCCAGCCAGCTACCTAGAGTCCCTTACCATCCATATATGTTGATTCTCTGAGATCAACTTACAGGATTCCAGCACAATGGTTAAGTTGACGTCAGAAGTAAATATATCCTGCTTCTATCTAGTGAAACGGAAGCAACTACAGCTAGCTTGGTATCACGTTAAATGAACGATAAAGACCTCGCTGCTCGAATGCTTCCTTAGTGATAGCTGATTGTTTGCGGTTCGACTTCAGACTTCATGCAGTTTCAAAAGACCTCGTGGTAACAGATATATTGGTTTGAGAACTCCTCCAGCATTGCGCGTTGGTTAAGGACGACTTTTCTCACGGACTGCACCAACTTTCCATTGAAGGTGAACAATTTCATACCATCGTCCTTACCGGGGACTTCAGTGCACTAGTCGTTTGCTTGCTGTTACACGAATCTCACCTTTTTGCCTTCATACCATTGTTGAATTTCTGGTTGATAATTGAGCTTGACTTCACATTTTCTGTTAGGGCAACCGCCTTTTTTTCTGAGCGCGAAATCCAGACTTTGAAGAGAAGTATCAGAAATTGGTGTCCTAAAGTACCCAATATTGCTTGTCACAGTTTGGTTATATTGTTATCAGTTCCATGGGACATGTTAGTGTAATGGGTCTCAGATCGATCTGGTACACTTACCACGACTTAGATCACGCCCTGGTCTATGTGTACATCCGCATGAGCCACAAGCGTTCTTCGAGGACGAAGCAACGTATGGCCGATAAAAACAAACTAGATAACCCCTATATTTGGTCAATCAATCTGTGGGCTTAGTGGGATGCTGGACCTTTTTTACACATTCGAATTGTTTGACCGTCGCCAATCTACAGCAGCAGATTCAATTAGCAGTATAATCCGTTACTACCTCAGCAAATAACCCAGGTATAGCCTGTGTAACTATCGGGAAAACTGAAAATATTCTCTTGCTTTAGACGCGGTGAGAGCAACTCTCTGGAAAAATGCCCAAGCTGGTCTAGATCATTCGGACCGCGGGTCGCAGAAGACCTAGCGTTGCGACACTATTTACGAGGTTGGCGATTCCTCAATCACCAGCATGCGTTAACGCGTGGACAGCTGCGCTTAGCATACCCACCTTGATTTCAGCTGGCCTCCTCCTTCCGCCTGTCTAACAAGAACGGTTTGTTGCGCACCTTGGAACCAAGGAACAATAGTATAATACGGATAGAATAGGCAAAGCTTGACAAGTCCGATGGGAAGGTTTTGGGAATGAGGTTAGTTAAACCAAGTTACAAGAAAGAGACAAACACATCTGTGGACTCACGACATTATCTAAAATAACACATAGGTGTACTCTTCTATCCCTATTTCAGGGATTTGGTGAGCATAATGTTTGTCTGCGTCTTGTCTTTAACCAACGAACAGAAATCAGATCAAGTAAGATAGACTTTTAAAACATATTCGTGTCGTTTTTAAATATTAGTAGCGTGGTCGCGGAAATGAAAAAGGTCGCAAGAACGTTCAACGGTTGTGTTACATGTGTGTCTTCTGCTAAAACGAGAAACAACACACAGACACATGCAGATCGGTTGACCAATAGCTGATTCGTCCACTGTTTTTCCTTGTGCTGATTGGTTCCTTTTCAACGAATGAGCGTAACTGGGCTCCGTTACGAGGTAAGGGTGCAGAAATAATGGGTTGTACTTTATCTTTCCGCGCGTGTAAACCATGCTTGTCCAGTCTATAACCGAGGTAGTCAACTGAATCAACTAGGAAAGCACATTTGGAGCGTTTCAAACGCAAACCGTGTTCAGAGAGTTTATGCAACACCCGGTCCAACGTGTACAAGTGCTCCTATTATGTGCGACCCGTGATAAGGATATCATCGTGATATGCGCAAGTGTTCGGAATGTCACGCACGATATTGTCAATTATCCTTTGGAAGATCGCCGGCGCTGCGTTAATCCCGAAAGGCAGTCTACTGTATTCAAATAGTCCCAAATGTGTATTGATCGTCGTAAGACGTCTGGATGTCTCATCCAACTCTACCTGCGAATAGGCGTGACTCAAGTCCAATTTAGTGAACTTGACTCCTCCAGACAAGTTGGCATACAAATCCTCAATTTTCAGTAATGGATAACGGTCTATGATGGCACCTCGATTTACTGTAAGCTTATAATCACCACAGATTCGTGCGTTATCGTCGGGCTTAAGTACAGGCACTATCGGGGCCGCCCATTCAGCTTGTTGGACTGTTACAATTATACCTTCCCTTTGAAGCCTTTTCAGCTCGTCTTCCACTCTAGGTCGTAAGGAATAGGGCAGTGTTCTGGCCTTAAAGAACTTTGGTGTACTTAAGTCCGACATATGGATTTTTGCTTTAAAATTATTGAGTCTGCCCAATTGCTGCTCGTCAAACACTTCTGGATATCGTTTAAGGACCAATTCAAGGGTATCCTCCCCCACGGAGTGGATAGTATTTAGTACTTGTGGTAACATTTTCATCCAATCGCGACCAAGCAAATTGACTGGAGCCTGAAGCACGACATGAAGTACCAGACTGTGTGATCTACCCTGATGCTGCACTCGTACCTGACATTTCCCAAGTAAATCAATCATTCTCCTGTGTAGGTTCTAAAAACGGTATCAGTCGGTTTTGGTCGGGTAACGATGAGAGCGCGTTTTTACTAATCAATGTCACCGCGGAACCAGTATCCAATTCAAATAAAACAGGTTCGTTATTAACATGAAGCGTGATCCTATATGGAGACACTTTCGTCATAACTGAGCAGTTTGAGATTATATGGTTCATAAAATTTAGCTGGGAATCTGGGCACTCACCGTCGTCGGAGTTCAATGATTTGATCGAGACTTATGACCGTGGGAAACGGCAAACACGTGCCAGGTGGCCAAGTTTTCCGCAATTTCTGCACTTTGTGCGAGTATGAAGACACTGGGTGGGAGAAGTGTGCTGATCCCCGCATCGGTAGCAGACGAACTTCCGTACCCTGTTTTCAGAGGATAACCGTGGTGACAGTTTGTTTACACATTCCATAGGCTGAGGGCGGTTGAAGGTGGATAGTTGGGATTTTAGGTTTTCCCTTTGACGTACAAGGTTACACGCCATTTCCCAGGAAAGGGTTTCTTCCTCCTGTGACAATAATTTTTCCCTCGCACCATCATCTGTAATTCCACCAATTAGGCACTGGATTTTCATGACTTCTTCAAACCGACTTGAGGGAATGGTATTGTACCGGCATTCCGGTGTAGCTTGATGAATGCGGGCAATGAAATCATTTACACTTTCTCCGCATCGTTGCTGTAGCTTGAAAAACTGCTAACGAGCGGAAAACACACTTTGTTGTATTCCCCACAATTCCTCAAACAACTGGATCACGTGCACAATACTGGTCTTAGCCATCAAGTTCATAGCGCCAAAATGACGTTGTCCTTCTGATCCAAGGGCTTGGCGGAATAACATAAACCAATGTGTATCGGATAACACGATAGAAGGGTTTAACACAGGAAAGAGAGTCATTTGATGTTGGAAAGATGTTTTCCACTGTATCCACGACTGTAGAGAGGGTTTTTCTGCACCATCAGGCCACAGGCATGACAGTCCCGCAAGAGGGCTCGTAGCAACCGTCGCCATTCTGATACGTATTACTCGAGTATTGCTGGTTTGCACCTGGATCCTTAGTCCGCGCAAGAAATGAATAAGAACACACCGGATGGGACGTGCCAATACCTGTAATGATGACCTGTAAGTTACACGAGATGAGTACGTTGAAAAGGAACCACTCAGCACAAGGAGAAACAGTGGACGAATCAGCTATTGGTCAACCGATCTGCATGTGTCTGTGTGTTGCTCCTCGTTTTAGCAGAAGACACACATGTAACATGTAAGAGAAAGTGGCTCCAGAAGATCTGGAGGAGACAAACGAAAACCAATCGGAAGAAATCGATCAGCCGATTGCTATTCGGAAACCGCACTGCTCACCTAAGCCGATAGAACGTTACATTTCACAACTGTGATTCCATCTGTCACGTGAGGGGATGTTACATGTGTGTCTTCTGCTAAAACGAGGAGCAACACACAGACACATGCAGATCGGTTGACCAATAGCTGATTCGTCCACTGTTTTTCCTTGTGCTGATTGGTTCCTTTTCAACGTACTCATCTGGTGTCACTTACAGGTCATCATTACAGGTTTTGGCACGTCCCATCCGGTGTGTTCTTATTCACTTCTTGCGCGGACTAATGATCCAGGTGCATACCAGCAATACTCGAGTAATACGTATCAGGTTGGAAACCTGGAAGCGAAAAATAATTCCGGCGACAATCCAGCCGACCGTATTTGGTGGCATGTTTCAATTTATTGTCACTAAATTATGTTTTGCAGCTAAGCTTCAGAAGGTGACGGCAGGTGTGACCGGGGTCTTTCAAAATCTGGAACGCCAGGATGAGTCCTCACCGTGGACGGCTAAATCTTCCGCTCAACGCTCCCAGGGCTTTCATTCACCTATAGTATTCCAAGTGAAACAACCGGTACACATTTTTCGTTGCTCGTCACTGTGCAGTCTTCAAGGCAAACAGGTCGCGTTTTAACCAGGTTTGACGAGTCTGGGTTGCGTATTCACAAGGCGCCTCACGTACGCATTGGGCATCTGGATGAAGATGGAGAAAACGAAAATCCCGAAAGCCCTCCGTAACAGACAAATAGGATTCTTCGCCTTCATGGACTGTGCCGAAAAGCCAAGTTTGCTTTACCAAACCACACGCAGGCCTCGTTCTTATGAGGCGGTTTTACGAATGTCGTCACCAAACTTATATGCCTAAGTGAACTGGGAACAGACATGAACAATTAGCTGGCCCTATTTCTGCAAGCGAACGTACAAAGACCGCTTTATATCGGCCATTTGTTTAATTAGGCAATAGCTTTGCTCGGTTGAGAAGTAGGTCACAATAAAGCGGATTATTAAACTCTACAAAAATCGGCCTTGCGAGGTCCGTCCTTTGCAGCACACTTAAACTCCTCTAACTACCAACCCGATGGATCCTTTTTGCTAACTAGATTTGATATACCAAAAATGGGAAGTATGTCCTGAACTCTCATTCTGTCCAACACAGGTATTGTATTAGCCATCCATATGAACGGTTCTTCTCGATTGCAAGTGAGGATATTTCTCTGACTACCCATAGCGATTTCAGAGGAAAGTGCATAATGTTCGAGATATTAATGTAGCACGTCAACTTTTGCTTGCAATGTGTCAAAAATAGATACCTGCTCCTTAATCAGCCTCTCTGCCGTACTGGTTATCCTCGTCAGAAACCCGTTCTCCAGCTGCAATCTTCCGAGACTGCACTAGGTGCCCCCCATCTAGCAAACGCGAGCAGCTTTCCGCCAAATATACACACCAGCCCCGACGACGAGGCACGTCACGTGTTGAATATTATTAAATGACTGACCCTGTTGCAAAAACGTATTGATAACTGCACTGCCGCCTAAGCAAGCCCAACTGCACGACTTAGATTATAAGACGATCCGAGTTGCTTTGATGTATATTAATATTTTACACGTTTTCATTCTACTGATTAATTACTGCGGCTAAAATCTATTGCGATGGAATGCTCAATGCTGATGATTTCTGAACGTAGGAATTGAGCACACGATGCTTTTCCTTGTGTGTGTTTTCTGACTGATTGAGACTAGATATGAAAGATTGCTACTTATAAGTTACAGCTCTTAATGCTACTCCACTGTAATTATTACGCTGATCCAACTACGTGCCTAGCTGTCTTTGTGTATGTCATCTACTTCCTTTTGCGCGTACCAAGGATAGGTCCATAGCCAAATATTTAAGATGACGGATGAGCATTACTGGGAGCAGACATTTCCACCTGATAATGTAGCCACGGCGACAGCCGCAGTCATGAACTTAGGTAACAGATTATCCGACGTATTTGAAAAGCACTGGCGCAATGTCGCTACGTCCCGGCGGTCTGCTCCGTGTTATTTATTCGATCATACATTCATCACTGTTAAACAAAAGGTCATGGATGGCCGGTATTTTTTCCAGTTCCGAATCTCGTAAATGAGGTATTGCGATTACAAAGTGGTGGACCAGAGATTATTTATTTCAATTCGGGATTACATTGCTCAATGAAGTTGGCTGGAATGTCCACAGCATGCAAGTCGAGGTCTCCTGCAAGGAGAATGTGACCGTACGGCTGTGATTAATTTGTCTACAGAGCATTAATTAAACAAGTGTCCATCTCAACAGTTGAAATGTGAGGGGGCGTCCTAAAATAGCCAGCAAATAAAATCCGCCACGTTTGAGTTGCAAGCGGCACCAAATCCAGTTTACAGCATGAGTCTCTTTTTGTTAACCAGTTCGAAACGCATATCACTCTGCTGGTACAAAAGGACACCGCTCCCCTACTTGCTCGATCATTACCTAGGACGGACCTGCATGGTTATAAAAACGCCTCATCCCACATTTCTTCGCCTAGCCAGATGTCGGTTACCGATTACTCGTTTGAAGCAACAAGGAGAGCTATAACTCTGTAAGTGCATCCAATTTCACTCAGGTACAAATATTTGTTATGTTAGATTGCGCTTGATATATTTTATATCGGCAAATTTTGTCCAGACAATTATAGTACTTCGATACCGAATTTGCCTCAGCTACATGTTGCGGTAATTTGAAGCATACATCCAAGAATCTCCGCTCGAATCATTGGATGTAGATGACCCGCTTCAAGTCCGGTACTAGTATCTTGTATTCTTGTCTTCGTGTGATGAGTTGCGGGTGTATGTGCCGCGCCGGTCTCAACTTGGGGTAATATCCGAGATGTGGTAGCCGGTTTGTTATCGTGTGGTCAGCCGGAAATCGACCGTACGATAGAGTGTGAAATCGTAGTTTGCTGCCCAAAATCACATGGAAAACTTCACAAATTGAAGATAAATGCCGCGAGCAACCTGCTGTATCCGCTCAATGCTTTCTGCCTCACCCGCGTGATAGGACAGTATGCTGGTGAGCCGTACTATAGCACTGGTTGCATTATGGAGACGAAGAGACGTGTGGCAATCTTTTCTGACTAACTTCCGAGGCTGTGTTTGTGTGACCGTGGTATGGAACGAAATATTGCCTAAAGCCTATTCGTGTTGCCCATGCACTTTAGTTCGCAGCGAGATCGTGTCCCTGGTCATGGAAACTTTGCAAAAATGAAACACAGAAAACTTGCTAAGAAGGCCTTGTGCTTGTGTAAAACAGGGCAGTGTTTCCAATGTCATCCCCGTATTTGGAGGCATGAGTGTGTGGTGAGTATCCAGGCCGACCGTGGAGAGATAATTAAATAATCGTATTTTTGTTTGTTGCTGTCTGCCGACAATCCAGATAAGTCGACTACCTCTCCGGAAACGCACCAGTGGGCCATTTCGCCCTTTTAAGGATCGTCAGTGGTGCGCATCCCTCGGTCCTCTACGGAGGATCGAACCCATGACTGCTAGTGGCTTGTGCCAACTAGCCCGAAGCAACTTATGCAACTACGCCATGGAGGACGATAGCCGACCATCACGAAGTGTTAGCTAACTGCGATATAGCCCGACCCATCCTCCACTGCCATGCAGGCACCTGCCGTGCGGTTGACAGCGGTTGGCCTTTCGGTGTCAGGACTTCCCCGGTTTCGGCAGCTATGAATCGACATAGCAATTATGGAATCCGTAAGGGCGAATTTGTATTACTTATGAGTAGAAGGCTTTTTGTGAGTATTTTTGTTCGCGCTGTCAGCCGACCATCCAGATAGGTCAACTACCTTTCCTGAATAGCACCAGACGGACGTTTCGCCCTATTTGGGCTCGTCAATGGTGCGATTCCATCGGTCCTCAAAGGATGATCGATCACATGAATGCTAGTGTTATGTGCCAACTGGAACACAGCAGCTTATGCAATTGCGCCATGGAGGACGGTAGTCGACCATCACGAATTGTTAGCCTACTGCGATATAGCCCGACCCATCCTCCACTGCCATGAAGGCATCTGCCATTCAGATGACAGCGGTTGGCCTTCCGGTGTCAGGACTTCCCGCTTACGGCAGCTATGAATCGACGTAGCATTTACGGAATACGTAAGGGCGAATTTGTTTTACTTTTGATG
The DNA here is from genome assembly GCA_944474145.2 of Dicrocoelium dendriticum. NCBI lineage: Eukaryota > Metazoa > Platyhelminthes > Trematoda > Plagiorchiida > Dicrocoeliidae > Dicrocoelium > Dicrocoelium dendriticum. The sequence continues at coordinate 12,703 of CALYDF020000716.1, read as the reverse complement.
GGCCGGGCTGTGTCGCAGTTATCTAACAATTCGTGATGGCCGACTACCGCCCTCCATGGCGCCGTTGCATATGCTGCTGCTTGCAATTTGGCACAAGCCACTAGCAGTCATGGGTTCGATCCTCTGTAGAGGATTTGGGAAGCGCACCACTGACGAGCCCCAAAATGGCGAAAAGGCCATCATGTGCTTTTCCGGAAAGGTTGTTGACTTATCTGGATTGTCGGCTGACAGCGACGCACAAAAATACTCATAAAATCTATCTACTCCTAAGTAATAAAAAATGGTATTTTGAAAATCTACTAAGATTCGTAACGGAGCTTCTACATTTTGGCTGATAGAAAATTCATGTGATGTAGTTCCGGTTGAAGTGATCATTCCACAAATGACTGCTTCTGTGGTAGCCTCTCGTTAACCGCAGTTTTACGACTCAAATATGTGGTTTTTTGCCTTGCTTGATAAGCTTCATTGATTTTACTCTACCTCATTCGACAGTTTTGTGGTTTTGAAATCCTTCAAGGGTTTCTTTGCTTACGACACATCTCGAGTGCTTCTTCCGTCATGCGTTTGCAGGGAAGAACCACTTCCAACAATTTGGTGCAACGTGTGTACAACTGGAACCATTGAGGGCATGCAAATCTTTCACTTTGGTTTATCCATCCTTTATGAGCGCTTAATGAAATTAGGGTTTCACTAAATCTAATAGCTTTTGGGCGAGGAATAAATGTATTGAAATGATATACATTGTTTACAAAATATATATGATCATGTTAAGTCATTTATTGCCACACGGTTTGCCTCTGCGAGCACATGATAATACGTCCAGATAAAACAGCTGGATTTCATATTTCTCGCATGGGATATTACATCAACCGTTTATGTTGGTATGGCTCGTTCACATCCTTGCAGATAACGAGACTTTTTATATACTGGCTTTATTGCAGTGCGGATACTTTAGTGCTGTGTATTCATCCTACTTTTGTGTATGAAGCGCATTATCTACTTGACTTAACTCGCTTAGTCGATGTGTGATCATTGCTTGGAAAACAGCCGGTGTCATCCGTGGTACATAAAATAAGTCGGTCGCATTATTAGCCGTATTTATTCTTAGAGCTCAGCTTCATACATCACCTATCTCTATCACTGGATGTCAGGAAAATTCCTGCGCTGCGGTCGTCGCGTCATTGATATATCTTAGGTGCACTGGTTTAAATACCAGTTAACCGTTTGGCCATACGAATTAGTGAATTATCGACTAATTGTGCCAAATATTTTTTGCATATTGGCCAGCGCACAAAATGTGCCTATCGCAAGCATATGCTTGCACTGACAAGCACCCGGTAACTTAACTTGCAAGGACACTGGCTACCGGCTTTGATAGAATGAGAAACAAATATCAGGTCTTGTGGGGGCACTATTTTGAAGAGATGCAACCTTAGACATGCATAATCTCTTGCTCTACAGTGATTCAACAACTTCTTAAGCAGAAGATACTGAGCCAACAATATGCTAGTCTCACTCGCCTTCTGCTAACATTCTGGGGATGAATAGGGATACAAATTTGCGGTCGGCACCCGCTCACCACATCCGTGATAATCATTCCCTCTATATATTAATCTGACATCTATTTGGCTGAATGTGTGTAAGCATTGAGACATCTATGCGACAACGTGCGTAAAACAATGCCTGACTAATGGACGTGCGACCAAGCAAAAGTGAATGTTAAAGTCGAAACACTAACGGCTTAAATTACATGCAGTATAGAGAAAGTGCATTTAAGACTGAATAGTTACGATATAACGCTTCTCATTATCCAATGGTTTGCACGTTACTTCAGTGCATAGGACAGGGTGGCAGCCACACAAAGCAGCAAATTAACCAAAATCAAGCCGCAATTAACTTATGACATTTGAGCGATTTGGTCTGCTTACTGATTACAGAGTAGCATTAATAGGATAAGTTGAATAAGGTTGGTAGAAATTCATAACATCTAGACTCACTCAGACAGATACCACACACCAGGAATATGCAGCACGTCGGTTTTATCTTTTCGGGAATCATCATCACTATGCATTAGATGTTAACTTGGGAATCTCTGTCTAGACTTTACGTTAGCAGTAGAAAAAGCAGTAAAACAAATAGCTCCGTCTAAAGGACAACTGCTAAGCTAGCAGAGAGTGTGGAACGCTGTCTGCCAATTACTTTTAGTCCAAGCATAGCCGTCCGTTACGATGCTCCTTCTTCGTTATCCAATTTTGGCACAATACAGTGAATCTCGTCTAATTCAACTAGCTTTTCATCAAGAGATGATAAGTAGACTACCCTCATGTCAGACACTTGCATCCAAACAACCCATTGCACGACTTATATTTGTCCAGGTGTTTGATACAGCGAATGTTAGGAACGTAAACCAAAGTCGGAAGACTGCTGCAAACAACTCAGTATAAAATAGCTAGTTATCTACTGTGTCCCCGAGGCCTATAAGTAAAACATGCTAGAGCAAAATGCATGAATGGCGCACTTGAAAACTGCTACCCAATTAAATTACACGGTTGCTGTTATCGTCTAACTGAAGAGGGAACGGTACACGGGTAATCAATGCAAGGCAACAAAACAAACACGGCGCAAATGGTGATGGGAAAGTGATCAAATTGTGCAGGAAGCAGACATCCGAAATATGCGTAACATCATCAGTCAAGAAAATGACAAGCAAACTCAGAACAAACAGCACTTCTGTATGCCCACACTAGCATAATGCTCAGAACCTGGATGCGATCCAACCCCTCATCAGACGAACGATACAGAGATTTCAGCAAACCTCTGACACCGAGGACTCTATATGTTAACCTGGAACTTCAAAGGGGTAAGGATGTACGGTTCAAAAAAAACAACCGACAGCCGACACAAAAAGCATCTGCATAACTACTCACACAGAAGCCGTATCTACAAATGCACTGGTACCATCTCAGTTCCTCATGTTTGTATATCAATGCTCAACTTATTCTTACTAAATTAAGCATGCTTCATTCTCGCTGGAATTCTGCTCTTTGGAACTTATGATAAGGAAAATGGAACGCTTATGTGTGGTTGAGATTTCATCTTCCATCTGCAAAATTACTTACACGAACGCTCTACTTAAGTCTTTGCTTTTGGTTTTCTAATAATAATATATGTCATGATAAACGTCTCTTGAGATCTTTTAAAATCCATATGTGTTTATACTCCACTGAATGCCCGATTTTTCCTGTTGTAACTAGCAGAAATAAATAGAAATGAATCTCCAAGGAATGGAAAACTGCTGACGTTTGGAGCGATGCTTGATTTACACTGGTGAATAAGAAATAATAAACAATATATTTGCACACTCTTGCAACTCACGGAACCAGGTCTTTAAGAGTATTGATTTTATAAATGTGATAACCGAAATTAATTCCGATCAGCTTCACTTAGTTTGAGGTATACTCACAACGTACCAGCCTGTCTTGTACACTCAATGTTTAACGATGAAATTAAATCAGCTGGAACATGCTTTCTCGTCTATAGCTACGATTTAGACAATGTTACTCGTGAGATTCCTTTGAGAGAACTACATGACGCGTTAGATGAAATTCTTATCCTCCACAAGATGAGAAAGCAATTCACTGGACGCGTGCAGTTTACTCAAGTTTGGGGTATAATTACTAATAACCAAATCCTCTGGGGTACTTCAAGGAATCAAATTGTCACCACACCATTTTCCAATTACATTACCTCAGTACATGCCCCTGGTAGAGCGACAAAGAGGAAACTGGCGGATGACACAGTCTTAGACATAGAGTATATAACCGCAGCATAATTCATCGAATGTAAGCCCATCTGGATGAACCTTCACTCCGTTCCGAAGCTTACATGTTAACGCTACTTTTGATAAGCTGTATTGATGTCTTTTTATCCTTCCCAAAGGCCTTAGGTATCAGCAATATCTCCAGGATTGCCCTAATCTTCAGATAGGTAGAGAAAGGTTGCACCCCACCTAGACATTGAATTATCTAGTCACCAAACAGCAGGGAATACTCTTGGTAAATTCAAATGAGTGACGAGTTCACAAAAGTGAGGCTATCCAACTACGCTGCTAGATAACGAAACTCCACCTTCAACCAATACTAAATACCTTGATCTTGCATTTCTTTTTTTTACCCAACTGCATCAATTGGTCTCCTACCCCAGTTTCCTAAGAAAGAACTTTAAAATCCAAGATAGGCCAATGAAAAAACAATTAGCTTTAGTGGCATTCGAAAGTTGAACATGGTAGACATCATTTTGTCCAGCCATTGCATTACATACAAAAGACTTGCATTAAAGTACGCGCCGATGAAAGCCGCCATCTGCTTAGTGCAGGGTCTGACTCAATACCAAACTGCCCAACCAGACAAAAGTATAGATCTACTTATGCCCATGCAACGGCTTGCCACTCGTACTATATATTTTCCGCGCTCTTTGTGCCATCAGTCTTTAGCTGTGATTGAGCTTAGAGGTAAAGTTACATTGTGACAATGTTGTTGTAATTGTCGCCTTCTAACACTTCGTGTATTCTACTTGACATACTAAAATGTGTGGGTGTAGCAGCTGAGTTTCCATCCTAACCAATGCACGAAATATGGCTGAATATATATGGCAATGATGCTGAGATAGCCTTGCCTGCATTGTTCTCCTATGAAGCGATGGACCCAGCAGATTAGGCAAGGTACAGTTGCCTTACCGATCTGACTTGAATCTTGATATCATCGGCTAAAAAATATGCAAGTTGTCGATGCTCTTTGATGCCGCCAGCATTGGAAACGTGTTAAGAATTATTAATTGCAAGGTCCATAGTCTACTCTGGAAAATACTAACTGCCTGAATTTTGCTGTGAATCGAATTCTGGGGCAGTCATATAATCACATCCTTCTCGTGAGGACTTTAATTATACGCAATCAAACTTTCAAATACACTCAGCTGGCAATCAAATGGCATTTGTAATAATAATTGCCCATATACCGCAATACGTACAGCTCTCGTTCCCATAACTTTCAGAACTGGTGACTATCCATCTGTCTTAAACCCTGTGTACCCCAACAAATAATTATTGACTGTTTGCAGCAAAAATTATTTACTCCGCTTGTTCGCAGCGGCCACACGACGCCGCTCTTCCTCCACATCTATTACGCTACATACATATTCGAAAAGGCAGGGGAGCTATCTTTGTCATTCAGCATGGTGCCGCCTGACATTTCTCTAACAACTATCTCTGCTTTTTACATTATAAGCAGTTTGATCTGCGTACTGATAACAGAAGAGTAGTAGGAGGAGTTAAAATGTATAGATTGAAATTCGTCCATTCTAGATGGAATGCGCACCGCTGACGATTCTCAAAATGTTGAAAGACGCTTACAGTGCTTTTCCGTGAGTGTGACGGCTGTTTGAGTAAGTCAAGATTTGACAAATTTCCACCTATACCATGCACCTCCCCCTACTAGTCCTCTGTAACTCTTCTCTGCTAGCTCTCCAACTTCACGACGTCGCCTTGAAGGAATTGTTCATCCTGTACTACGAGCAAGTAGCCAATGCCCTTAAAACCAAATTTATTAATTAGAGGCAAATGAACTTCTTCCTGGGGAGCTGGACACAAAAATACATTGAGCTAATCGATCCCTTCCTGCGCCATTATGAGCTTACCTTGATACGCAGGCCTGTAGTATACCGGAAAACAAGCTCTTTCAGGATTTCGTAACATTGGATTGTACGGTTGTTTTAACCTTCGAAACGTCCCTTTGTTTTACTGACTGCACATCCGTGGACACAAACCGTTTTGGTAAGTACCTCGCTGCGCGTTTCGCGCTCTGTCTGATTCGCTTCCTATTCTTGTAGCCTGTACAATATATGTTGGGTTCAGTCGCCTCCGACTTCTATACTGTCGTATTTGGCACGTGTTACGTGTCATTTAATCCGACTATTATCCCAGGCTTCGCCCAACAATTGGTGATCCCCTGTCAGGAACACGCCGCCCGCCATTTTGCATTTTCATTCTGATGAACTCCTTTCAGGGATTTTTTGATTCATTACTCGTGAGTATATTGTTTTCTCAATAACAACATTTTGATCTGATTTTTGCTATGGATTATCCCGAGGATAAGCCGTCTCTATGCGTGGTTAACGCCGTTCAGCCTATCATGGTCAATTCTCTTGCCATAGCCCCTCACTCTTTTTGGGACAATGATCCTTTATTATGGTTTCTGCACCTAGCATCCGTATTTTATATTCGTAATTATTCTGCTGATTTCGCCGAGTATAATATGCTAGTATCTTGCCTTCCTCATAGTATATCCTTGCAGGTGAGATACATCATACTTTGCCCCCTCTAGTAATGAAATACGAGGCTCTTAAACAGGCTATTATTCAGCGAATCACGCCCTCTGACAAGTTCCGTCTGCAGCAGCTATTTCTTGAGCTGCATCTAGGAGACAGTATGCCCTCAGCCTTATTGCGCGAAATGCAACAGCTCATCGGCACGTCCAACATGGAAGTAGGGATTTTCTGCGAGCTGTGGAAGCAACGCCTTCCTGCAAGCATTCAGGCTATCCTTGCAGTAGCAAGTGACTTGCCCATCGCAGCAATTGCAGATCTAGCAGACCTCGTCATCGAACGGCACCAACCAGAGACTGAAACCAAAGCACCCAAGCAGCTTTGCGCTGGCGCAAACAAAACAACAAGAGCGACGAGCCCGCTGTCGGCAATAGACGCATTATCATTGCAGATAGCGTCGCTTCAGCGCCTGTTCGATGAACTCAGTCTAAACCGTAAGAACCGCAACCGCTCTGGATCATCGCCCCATCGTACAAAACCTGATGCCACAGGTTACTGCTTTTACCACCCGCGTTTCTGTACTAAAGCGCGTAAGTGCGGACGGCTGTGTAGCTACTCCGCTATAGATGATCCGCGACGCCGGGCTGGAATGTCCAAGAACGTCGGCAGAGCAAAAGCTCGTCGCATCTACATTAGGGATTATGACTCCGATACCCAGTTCTTAGTTGATACCGGGGCGGAAGTCAGCGTTATTCCCCCTATGCCAGGTGAGCCTACCACTTCTCTTTCGAAAAGCCTCAGTGCCGCCAATGGCACGCCAATAGCCACTTATGGTAATCGGTCACTTACCCTGGACATAGGTCTTCGGCGCAATTTCCGCTGGATATTCACTGTCGCTGCAGTCCCCTTTGCCATCATCGGCATTGACTTTCTCAGGCATTTCGACCTCTTGGTCGATGTGAAACGCCAGATGATAGTTGACACTGTAACAAAACTTAGTGTACGTGACATCACCGCCGATGTCCCATCTATGTCCTCAGTCTACGCATACCTCCAGACCTCGCCAGATTACGCTAATCTCTTTTCTCACTATCCCAAGCTCGTTCAGCCAATGAACGCAGCTTTATCATTGGCGGCTTAAGTCACTCATTACATACGGACGAATGACCCACCTGTGTCGTGCCGTCCACGCCGACTATTGCCAGAAAAATTAAAAGTAGCTAGGGCGAAGTTTGTGCACATGCTTGGAATTGGAATAATCCGCCCTTCCGACAGCCCTTGGTCCTCGCCCCTGCAGATGGTCCCAAAAAAATCTGGTGACTGGCGCCCTTGCGGTGATTACCGCACACTTAATCGCATAACCATCTCAGATAGGTATCTCATCCCACACATGCAGGACCTTACCGCATGCCTCACAGGTAAGACGAGTTTCAGCAAAATCTATCTGGTTCTCGCTTATCAAGAGACCTGTGGAAAACAATGACATTCATAAAACAGCCGTCATCACTCCTTTCGTTTTGTTTAATTTTTAAGAATGCCATCTGGACGGTGCAACGCTGCACAAACCTTCCAACGCTTCATCCACGATGTCGCTCGTGGCGCGGACTTTGCCTATTCCTGCTTTGATGATATTTTAGTAGCCAGTTCATAGGAACAAGAGCACCTTGAGCATCTTCGAAAGCTCTTCTCGCGGGTGACCAAACCCGGTGTCACAGTCAATCCGACTAAGTGCGAACTCGCCAAATCAACGAGAAAATTCCTAGGCCACCTCGTTTCATCGTTTGGTGTTGAAGTCCTTCCGGATAAGATCCAGGCAATCAAGGACATCCAGGCTCCGACGTCATTGAAGCACCTCCTTCGATTTTGTGGTTTGGTCAACTAATATCGGCGCTTCATTTCGCGCTGCGCTCAGCTCATGCAGTCAATGACTAACTTACTCAGAAAAAAAGAACGTAAGTTCGCTTTCCCTGACACAGAACAGGCAGTCTTCGCCGAGCTCAAGGATGCTATCTCCAACATAGCCCTCCTCGCTCATTCCGAATCGACTGCAACTCTTTCTATTACGACTGATGCCTCAGTCGTCGCGGTAGTAGCCGTCCTCTAATAACACGTTGGTGGGCAACGGCAACCCCTTAGGGTTCTTCCCCAAGCGCCTGCAGCCAGCGGAATCCCGCTACAGCACGTTTGGCCGATAACTGTTGGCCATTTACCTAGCGATACATCACTTCCAGCACACACTTGAAGGCCGCGCTTTCACGGTCTAACTAACCACAAGCCCCTTATATTTGCCTTCAACTCTGCTTGCAACAAATACTCACCACAGGAATTAAGACACCTAAACTTTGTCATGCAGCTCACTGCTGATATACGTTATGACTCAGGTGTCCACAATCCCGTTGCCGACGCGCTCTGACGCGTCTACTTCAATCTGCAGTCTTTGCATACCCTCGACCTTGCCGCCATGGCATCGGCTCGGGCTCAAGACGAAGATATACAACGCAGTCAGCAATCCACTTCGCTGCATGTGTAACCAGTTCCTCTCCAAACCGCGGAAGGAACCATTTTTTGTGAAACTTCCACAGGTTGTCCTACACCTGTCGTGCCCATCTCCCTCAGACGCACAGATTTTGACGCAATTCCCTCACTATCACATCCCGGTATCCGCGCATCATTGAAACTGGTCACAGAACGTTTCGTTTGGCCACGCATATATAAATATGTTCGCACCTGGGCTCGCACCTGCCTTCAATGCCAGCGATTCAAAGTACATCGTCACATCCGCAGTCCTCTTGGTTCATTTCCTGCCCGGACTCTCGGTTCTCGCATGTACATTTAGACCCGGTAGGTCCCTTGCCTTTCTCACGCGGATTCGTATACATTCTTACATGTGTCGACCGCTTCAATAGATGGCCAGAAACCATCCCCATAACAGACTGCACAGCTGAGACTGTTATCCGCGCCTTCTTTTATCGACGGGCCTGGCACTACGGATGCCCATTCACCATCATAACTGACTGAGGAACGCCTTTCGAATCTTCACAATTCGATACGTTTTGCAACTTTCTAGGCTGTCGCCGCATTCATACGACAGCGTATCACGCAGCAGCCAACGGATTAGTTGAACGCTTCCATTGGCAGCTTAAAGCACCTCTCTGCGCCTCCTCCGACCCTAGCTGGAGCGAAAACAATTCGCTTGTACTCTTAGGCATTCCCAGCAGCATCAACGCTGACTTGCAATGTGCATCAGCAGAGTTGGTTTACTGCACGACGCCAAAGTTACCAGGAGAATTCGTTTCACCTCCCGCATCGTCGGGTATGCTTCCGCATAACTTTGAGTCCACCCTAGCTCAACGCATGCGTTCACTACGCCCGCCCCAGCCCTGTGAACAGACTAGAGATGTGCAAATGCACAGCGGTCTTTCTACCTGCACCCAAGTCTTCTTCCTCACCGACGCAGTGCGGCATCCTCTTCAGCCTCCCTACACCGGAACTTTTAGAGTTCTGCAACGCACTACGAAACATTTTACTTTAGACCAGAATGGTCACCGAACAGCGGTGTCCATCGACCGCCTCAAAGTGGTTTTCTTTGATGAGCCACTTGCAACCAATCCTGATGCTCTCGCACAAGCACCCGCACCTGTGATAACTTCCCGAGCACTGGATAGCCCGGAACCTTCCGCACCCCTTGGCCCGCAACCTATTCCACCACAACACCTGGAAACCGACCGACGCGGTAGAGAGGTTAAACGTCCGGTCCGTTTTGCAGATTTTGTAAAGGTATACTATTTCCATTAACACGCTTTTTTCGTCTTTTATTGTTATCCTGCGTCCCATCCACAGAGGTTTTGCAAAATCGACAAAAGAACCAAAACCTTTTGAAAACCTAGAAAGCGTATTTGCTTTTATCTTGCACGCCATGCTCCCTCTCCGGCGTCAAGCCACTTCCCCGACCCATGCCCACCCCCTCTGAGTACTACCTTCCAGAAACTCAACCGCCGGAATTGCCCAGGCAACTGTCGAGTGACTCGCCAACCGGCTCATAGCAACCCTCGAGTGACTCGCCAGCAGTTCTAAAGCCCCATTCCTTACCCAAGGAACAGACAGTCGCCCTCGACCGCAGACACCCACGAACGGATTGGTCCACAAAAGCACGCCGCCTAGGCATTGCCGACGAGGGCGCCGGATTTCTTTGGGACGAGGACGCCCAGCTTTCTCCGTAGGATGAAGATTCTTGGATTTCTTCATGGGACGAGAAACGTGGACTAAAGTGCGGGGGAGGGAGTGAAAACTCCCAGACTCACCGTCGGGTCTGCAGCAAAGGGTAGGTCCTGTCGGCCTTTATTCTGGACCAGCCAGTTTTTCTGCAGTCCAACCAGCATGCCCCGACGGCCCACCGATGATGCACTCTGGTCCACACGATCGTCATAAATAATAACTAACAAAAGCCTGGACCCAACAAAATCTCCCACACAACCCACTTTGGAAGCCCATACTCAAGCCCCTCGCAAATGTTCGCATCTACCCTCAACTTCCATTTCCCCCACCAACAGCTCCATCGAAGGCTTCCATTCTTCAGCGTTCTAGGGGGAGGCCCTAGTAGTGTACCGGAAAACAAGCTCTTTCAGGATTTCGTAACATTGGATTGTACGGTTGTTTTAGCCTTCGAAACGTCCATTTGTTTTACTGACTGCACATCCGTGGACACAAACCGTTTTGGTGAGTACCTCGCTGCGCGTTTCTTGCTCTGTCTGATTAGCTTCCTATTCTTGTAGCCTGTAAATATACGTTGAGTTCAGTCGCCTCCGACTTCTATACTGTCGTATGTGACACGCGTTGCGTGTCACTGCTTACTGACTATTATCCCAGGCTCCGCCCAACAGGACTCAGAAGCCTAAATAACTAACTGAAATCAATGTGCCAACTCATTCTGCGAAGAAAATCATCAACATAAACTGGACATGACAAAAATTAACTATAGTTTCCAAGGGGCTCAACAATCAAGGAAACAAGCACCTGCTAGTGCAGCTCGGGATCCCAGCTCTAAGTGCAGCAGACGTTCTGGCGCTCACTACACATGATGCGGCAAAATCGATTCGGCCAATGTTTGCTTACGCTTTTTAAACTGAGACTTCTATTCACTCCGTCTTCGGAATACCGTCATCCTTACTTCACTGGTGCAAACGTGAAGAAAGAGCTACCGTCACTGCATGTGCACAGCTTTCCTGGTGTGTATAACAAAAGATCGAAGGCATTAAAACAGTAGCCATAATCCTGTCTAAACCATTATTTCGACTCTTTCAAAGAAATGTATAGAAAACGTAGGTGCCAACCATGTGGAAACAACGAATATTCCCTCACATGTTCAAGGTTGGAAATCACGCGGGACCTATGGATTATCGTTTAATCATTCTCGCTCTAATGTTACCCAAATTATGGAAGGTGGAAACGCTGCGGAGTCCTTGGCATAAATAGAGAAATTTAAGATAATGGTATCAACACACCATGGTTTTCGTCTAAATCCAGCCTGCGCCCCAAGTCTGCGCCTAGCCCGAGCAAGCTGGGCGAAATTAGACAATGTCAGACATGGATTCAACGTTACATACTTGGACTTCTATAAAGCATTCTACCACCTGGACCACCACAATCTCCTTCACAATATTCAAATCTATGAAATCGGTGACCCTGTGCTAGGTTTGATGAACAAGTTCCACATTCAGCGGCGGCTAAATGAGAATGCCTGCAGATTCGTATCCGAATCGATTGAAGCTCCGTGTGGTATGATATAATGATCTGTCGTGAAATCACGTTTGTTCATATTATTCGTTAATTCTCTTGCTAATTATCACAAACAAAGCAAAATCTCTTAGGCGGTGAAATAAGAGATAATGCTAATGAATTATTGGTGCCTTAAAACCGCGTAAAGTAAGTATGCATGTTACCCTATCAGAGGCATACAAATCAGCTGTTTTGCACAAATTCCCAAATTGCTTGGATAGAATACATATACACCAGTGTTAATTTTGCTGGTTGCGCAGTCACTACTAAAAGCCTCGAGGTTAACATGGTACCCAAAATATTGAGGAAAGCTATGGCTATCGGACCTTATGTTTATCCCAGATAGCTACAGAGGAGTGTGCTTAATAACTATGGATAATATTACCACAATTCAGTCGGCGTGTTAGAGTCGACATACTGTCTAACATGTTGTGACTCATAAAGATAATTTCGATGCCGAAGAAGTTGTATCAAAGATATCATCTAATTGTACGGATGTCGGTAATGTGGAAAATATTCGAGAAAATCGTTTTCCCCTATATTTTCATGCGCGTCTAGCAGATGTTTACAAACTAGCCTAAGTGCCCAAATACTCCATACTGCATGCCGT